>RJWM01050803.1:0-10350 GCA_004363535.1 Dasyprocta punctata
TTTTTTTAGGGGAAACACACACACAGGAAAGAAAAACAGAAAACAAGAGACATATAAACAACTACATGAACAACAAAAAATCCAGAAAATAACAATATATGCTTTCAAAACAAGATGACAGGAATGCAGCAATGGTTGTGATATTGTATATTATCCTCGGAAGAGCTGCTTAGATTACCAGATATAGGCATGCAAAATTGATCTAATCATATGAGTATTAACTGTTCTTTTACAAGAACTAAGAATTAGTAATATAATCATCTTAGCTATTTTATGTATATATAAACAAATTTGTATCTTTTTTCTTTTCCCTTCCTTTTCTTCTTTACCCTATCCTAGTTATTTTTCCCCTTTGATCCGTTTTTTACCCTTTTACAATATCTATTGTAGATTTTGTATTTTGTATTTACTCTTCAAGTTTCTTATACTAGGGAGACAATATGGTATATACACATGTGAATCTGATTTGTTTCACTTATGAGTATGATTTCAAGTCTCATCCATTTACCTATAAAAGTCTCAATGTAATCCTTCTTTATAGCTGAGTAGTGCTCCATTGTATAAAAATACCATATCTTTTTTATCCATTCCTCGGTTGGTGGGCATTTGGGTTGTTTCCAAGATTTGGCTGTTACAAATTGTGCTGCTATAAACATGGGTACACATATATCACTGTGATATGACATTTTCAGTTTTTCTGGGAAAATGCCCAGAAGGGGAATAACTGGGTCAAATGGGACCTCCAATCCTAGTTTTTTGAGGAGTCTCCACACTAATTTCCACAGTGGTTGTACCAGCCTACACTCCCACCAACAGTGGAGAAGAGTTCCTTTTTTCCCATAGCCCCTCTAGCATTTGTTACTGGTTGATTTCTTGATCTTGGCCATTCTTTCTGGAGTGAGACAGAATCTCAGTGTTGTTTTAATTTGCATTTCTCAAATGACCAATGATTCTGAACATTTTTTCATATATTTAGTTACCATTTGTATTTCTTTATCTGAGAAGTGCATATTCATCGCAGATGCCCATTTATGGATTGGGTCTTTGAATTTTGGGGCCAGATCTTTTTTAATTCTTTATATGTTCAAGATAGGAGTTCTTTGTCTGAGACAGGGTTGGTTAAGATTTTTTCCCAATTAGTGGGTTCTCTTTTCACTCTGATAGAAATTTCTTTTGATATGCAAAAACTTTTTAATAAGATGAGATCCCAGTTGTTGATTCTGGGAAGTGTTTCCCATGCAGTTTGATTTTTGTTCATGAACTCTTTACCTATGCCTAGGTCTTCAAGATTTTTACCTACTTTGTCTTCCAGCAGATTTCGTGTTTCTGTTTTAATATTCAGATCTTTGATCCATTTTGACTTTAGTTTAGTGCAAGGTGATAGGCATGGATCTAGTTTTAGTTTACAGCTTATGGAAAGCCAGTTTTTCCAGCACCACTTATTGAAGTGATTGTCTTCCAGTGAACTTGTTTGGCCCCTTTGTCAAAGAGAAGGTGGTTGAGTGTGTTGGCAGTTGTGGCTGTATATTCTAATCTATTTCATCGATCTTCAGGTTAGGTTTTTATTTTTTTATTTTTATTTATTTATTTTTTTGCAGTAACATGCGGTTTTTATCACAGTAGCTTGTAGTATAATTTCAAATCAGGTAGCCGGGTGTGGTGGCGCACTTCTGTAATTCCAGCACTTGGGAGACTGAGGCAGGAGGATCCTTACAAATTTGAGACCAGCCTGGGCTACAAAGTGAGCCCAAGGCCAGTCTGAATTACAGAGCAAGACCCTGTCTCAAAAATAAAATTAAAATAAAATTTATAAAAATAATTTCAAGTCAAGGATTGTGATGCCTCCTGCGTTGCCTTTGTTGCTCATAAGTGCCTTTGCTATTCTAGGTCTCTTCTGGTTCCATATGAATTTTAGGAATAATTTGTCTAGGTCTCTGAGGTATGCTAATGGTATTTTCATTGGAATTACATTAATTCTGTGTAACAATTTTGGAAGAATGGCCATTTTCACAATGTTTGTTCTTCCTATCCATGAACAAGGAATGTCTTTCCATTTCCTGAAATCCTCTTCAATGTCTGTTTTCAGAGTAATGTAATTTTCTATGTGTAGATCTTTTAATTCCTTTCTTAGATTGATTACTAAGTATTTCATTTTTGGGGGCTGCTATTGTGAAGGATGTGGCTTCCCTTATTTCTCCCAGTGAGTTTGTTGTTTGTGTACAGGAATGCTACTGATTTTTGAGTGTTGACTTTGTTTCCAGCTACATTACTGAATTGGTTTATTAGGTCTAGGAGTCTTTCACTGGAGTTTTGGGGGTCTTCTATGTTGAGTATCATGTCATCTGCAAATAATGATAATTTAACTTCTTCATTTCCTACTCTTATTCCTTTTATTTCTCTCTCTTGTCTAGTTGCTCTGGCTAATGTGTCCAAGTGTGTGTTAGATAGGAGTGGTGATAATGGACATGCTTGTCTTATTCCTGATTTTAGGTTGAAAGCTTTCAGTTTTTGTCCATTTAGTAAGAGGTTGGCTATTGGTTTATCACATATGGTTTTTATCAGATTGAGGTAAAGACCATCTGTTCTGATTTTTTTTAGGGTTTTTATCATGAGCAGGCCTCACCCAGGGCTCCCGGACGACTGCAGGTAGCTGGGTGCAGGTTCCCAGACCCCAAGGGCCTCAGAGGTGGTCCCAAGGCATGGATGGTTCATTGGGTGCAGACTCCCAGTCCTCACAGGCCTTCCTGAGGGTTCCCAGATGACTGTGAGTTGCTGGGCACAGACTCCCAATCCACATGGGCCTCAGAGATGGTGTTCGGGTGCGGGCGGGTCCCTGGGCACAGCTTCCCAGTCCCCGAGAGCCTCACCGAGGGTTCCCAGGTGACTGAAGAACCCTGGCGCAGACTCCTGGTCCCTGCAGGCCTCAGAGGTGGTGTTTGGTGCTATAGCATCTTTGTATCCTTCATTGTGTAGACGTATCCCAGGCGTCTCATAAATTTTATCGAATGAATGATGATGGTGGTGGTGGTCATGGTGAGAGTAACAATAAGATCATCATATTTGCCTCTCTGTGCCCATCTTTTCAGTAAATGTTATGTACATTGGTTTATTTAATCCTCTCGATAACCCAGTGAAGCAGGAGCCAAAGATCTCATTTTAGAGATGAGGTAACCGAGGTCACACAGCCCAACCAGTGTTGACTGGCTTATGGGCAGGAGAAGCAGTCATGGTTTGAACTCAAATCTGCCTTTCTCTAAAGACTCTATGCTTCCTGCTGACCTTCCAGGGGTCTGAGGGTGAGTCCTTCAGCTGGAGCACCTGGGGAAGGCAATGAGAAGCATCTGTTGCCAGCTTCCTCGGACTCTCCCACCTTCAGAGAGCCAACCAAGGGTAAAGGAGGCTGCTGCAAGACAGAGCCCTGATCACCCACCCACACCCGTGGAGATGATGGCAGCTCTTATTTTCTGCCTTCACTCTACAGCCCCACAGGCCTTGGCAGGGGGAATCGGAGGCTGGTGCGAAGGGAATATCAGCACAACCCCAAGTGAGTAGACGATGCCAATTACATTTGACAGGTGCCTCCTCCTAATTGCCAGCTGCCCACAGCCGGAGTTGCTGGCTTTCTTACTTCTTGCAGCTCCACCATTCAACTGCTTCCAGATTCAGCAGCCTGAAGACTTCCTCCCCTCCACCCAGAAAGAGCTCTCCTCTCCCTTCTCCTTTTGCTACTTGCCTTGGGCTGAGGAACCATTTATTCCCAGAACCCCGAAGAGCAGCTCATTTATAGGAATTGATGACCTCAACACTGGCCCAGAAAAAAGTGAGAAACGCATGCTGTTGTGATTTTTCCAGTACAGGGTTTTGATTATCTGCGGCTTCGCTCTTAGCACCTGCTGCACAAGCACGCCAGTAACCTGATGAACACCTCCAAAACTTAAGGCTCATTTTTACTGATTTCTGTCTAATTCTTCTGTCCTTTAGTTTTTCTTTGCTGTGGATAATTGTTTTGTTCCAAAGAAATGGACCAAAGATCTCAGTTCTCATTTCATGACTATTGCAGGTTGTATAATACTTTGACCCAGAAGGTTTTGTGAACAACCTGCAAAACCTCAAATGAGACTTTCATGTGGAAATAAACACTGCATATTTCCCCCTGGAAAGTGATAGAATTGTATTTAATTTGAGGACTTTGAAAACTACTATTAAAAAGCTTTCCAAGGACCAGGTGGGTTTGTTTGTTTTGTTTTGTTTTCCTCTCTATCATATGTAACTGTGTTCCTGGATGGCTTCAGGAATCCTCCCCACTGTATTCCTTCTCCTTCTGTCGAGAACTGAAAACTGATGGTGTGCGGTTAAGTACCCTTGGGATTTGTGTGTAATCTTCCCAGACAAAAGCAGTCCTGAAGAATCAGTGCTTAGCACCATCACCTAGGGATTCTGACCAGGCCCCACCCAAGGGGAGCTATATCACTCGTAAAGCAAAAGAAGCTTCCATATTCATTTTCTTATACCTGCAGCTTGGGGATTGGATCACTTAGCAAAGCATTTGAGGGTAACAGAAAATCTGACCTACAATGGCTTAAACAAGTTAGTTTGTTTTTTACACACATTAGGCAGTTTAGAGCTAGGTGTTTGGAGGTATTGATAATGTCTGGGCCAGCATCTCTTTGTCACTTATGGTTTTAGCCTCATGGTCACAAAGTGGCTGCTGTGTCCATGGACATGTAGCTGTGCATGATACTAGGAAGTAAATATTCCCAAGTCCTATAGGGATGGTGGGCAAGGGATTGAGGGCTAGGAACCAGTGTTGAGCCAGTTTCCACTGTCTGCCACAGAAACTGTGGGAGAAAGGTGATAGAAGTGAAACATGCATCTGAGGTATTTTTTAAGGAGTCAGCATGATCAGACCTCTTTGCATCTGGTCATTTCCTTGCCTTCCATAGCACCATATGCCTTATATGCAGGGGTGTGGGGGACCGCCTGGAGGACCCTCCTTGAAAGAAGAGCAGTTATCTCCATTTTGGTTAAACTTGGCCCTGTCTCAATGTATTGATAGGTACAGACCTGGCTAGGCCATTTCTTTGTTCCTTCAATTGACCTTAAGCAATGTAAATTGGGCTGGCCAAAGACTTGATGTGTAATCTTTGAAGGAGTCACTTTCCTTGCCCTATGACTCCCCAAAAATGTGGTTGAGCTGGGTGGGATGAAGAGCCTTGCTCCACCACATGGGCTGGGATCAAGCCTCAAAATAAGAGGCTATGGCTTCCCAGGGAAGAAAAGATTGTACCTCAGAGCTGAAACACTGACCCCAAAGCATGAGATGCTACCTCAGTTGTGTTACGTAGATTGCTGTCTCTGCATTTCTTTCCCTCTGCACATTGCAGAGGTGACCTCAGGCCTCCTACCTCGCCCAGCCCTTGGCTCCCATGTATTTACTTTCACTCTCACTGTGACACATCCCCGAGCCACTGCCCTTATGGAGAATTAATAAAACCCAGGTTGGGCCCTGGGTCATGATATTTGTTCCAGTGAACACCATTTTGACTGGACTTAGGACTCCCTGGGTTCCCATAACTATATATATATATCTTAGTGTCTTCATTCTTACCTTGGGCTGCATCGGAAGTGGTAGCTTGGAATTGATCACTGGAATTCCAATAACTTTTTTAGATTATGAATTTAAGCTTCCTGGATCATGATGAGGAGCAGGAAGGGCTCTCTATGCAGTGGGAGACATTTAACCCTTGCCTACGGAATGAAATTGACATTTGTTTCTGAGCTATATTTTTCTACATAAAGTCTGGTATAAATCTTTAAAATGAAACACATGGCTGAAATAGTAAAAATAATTTAGAAATAATTTTCATTACTGTAAAGAAGAGATTAAATAAGTGACAGGCAGTCTTCATATGCAATGGTCACAAAGAAAGAGAGAATGAATAGCAACATAAAGAGCTGACAGTTGCTCATAATCTTTTATAGAGGAAAAATAAAAAAGTAAATTGCCAAGTATAACAGACGTATTGCATTTTTGTAAAAGAAAATATTCAAATATATACATAGTGTGGTTTTACAGATTGTCTCAATGACAAAATAGTTGTTACCACTGAGGAGTAGAATTTGGAGTTAAAAATCTCAGTTTTAAATTACCGATAAACATGCATACCTTGAAACCAAAAAAATGATTTTCTTAAAAGTACAAATTTAGACAACTTCTAGGTAACTTGAGCCAAGTAACTTCAGATTTTTCATTAGAGGGCTATGCTATTTCAAACTCTCATTAGAAAAAAATAGTAAAGTCAAAGAAACTCATGCCATTTTAGAATTATCTTTGTTAATTTTCAAAATATTTACATTCACACGGACCAAGTAGAAGAACACTTTTGATCTGCTTATCTACTCTTTTGGCAAAGTTACTCTTTAGAATCAGGGTAAGGAGCCGGGCTTGGTGGCGCACGCCTTTAATCCCAGCACTTGGGAGGCTGAGGTAGGTGGAGCCTTGTGAGTTCGAGACCGGCTTGGGCTACAACGCGAGTGCAAGGCTGGCCTGAGCTACACAGTGCAACCCTGCCTCAAAAAACCAGGGCCGGGAGTTTGGCTCAGTGACTTAAGTGCCTGTCAGGCATGAGGTTGTGAATTTGATCCCTGGTGCCGCAAAAAAAAAAAAAAAAAATCAGGGTAAGGATATTAAAATCTACAGTGGGAACACTGGACTCAAATATAATGTCAGTCATTAGTAGAGCAAAAAGTGCAACTTATCTCTCATCTGGTCAAATAAGGTAACCACTTTTAAATAAACCAACTCCAATTCTCTCATTTGTGTCATAATGGAATAGTAAGATAAAATTAAAGTGCAGCAAGGTTTCTCCCTTACACCTGGCAATATTCCTCTGAACTTGCTTAGATAGACCGTTGTGAATTAACTTGCCCATGGGAGTGCTTTTGAACTTGACACTTCTTCCTAAGTAAATACAGACTTCTTGCCTTTTTCTGCATACTCCCCGAATCTGCATATGACTTCAGTGCATCCCCGAGGGTTCGTCTGTTGGAGGCCTGGTCCTCCATGCTATGATGTTAGGAGATGGTGGAAACAGCAAAAATAATTTAGAAAAATGGTGATCCTGGGGAGGTGATTGACCACTGGGGCCCTCACCCTGGGAAGAGATGGAGGAAGGTACTGTGGACCTTGGTGAGTTCCTAAAAGAGGATTGTTATGAAAGACCAAGGCAGACCACTGGCTCTTGGCCTTTGTCTTGCCCTGAGCTCTCACTTCGCTCCTCACGTGCAGTACTGCCAGCCATGGTGCACACAGTTAGGGCCATGGGGTGGGTGAGTCTCACTGGCTGCATGCTGTTTGACCTCTAAAGCTATTAGCCAAATAAAACTCTTTTCTTTATAAAGTACCCAACCTCAGGCATTTTGCAATAGCAATGTAAAATAGACTCATACATCTCCAATAATCATATCTGAGTTCATTAAAGAAAATCACCAATAAATGTTTTAACTTCACATTTCTGTTTGACAGAAAAATGAGCACGATAAGTTCACAGTACAGTGACTGTTCTGCAGTTCAGCAGCATGCATTGAATGTGCTGATGTGAAGCATTCCCTGCAGGAGCCACACTTTCACCAGGACAGAGAATCTTGTTTTAACTAAAGGTAAGATGCAATCTTCAGTTCCCCTCTCCCTTAACATTTTGCAATAGGCCTCAAATTATGGTATCCAGTGTTCTCTGACTGAAAAATGAAGTTCCAGCTGTGACTCAGCTGTGGTTGATTTCAGTGTATTTGGCATGTCTTCTTCACATTTAAATATTTCATCAGCTAGATTTATATTTATACCCATAGAGCAATTTAGAATACCTTATGGTTATTTTGAAAAAAAAATATTGATCCATAATCAATTTGTTGCATTCAATGATCATCTCTCCCCTAGACAGGAAACATCATTAAACAGAAAAGTCTTTTGCATCCATTCGTCTTTTATTTTTAAATCCAACTTTACCTTAACGAAAGCACAGGATCCCATCAACAGAATAGAAGCAGTTGATTTGGGGAGGGGGCACATTTTTTGGTGCTTTTTGGCTATACTAAATTAAATCCAGGGCTTATCAACTACTACATATTACATAGTCAGACATGATACTTGAGATCAGGCATGGCAACCTAGAATTAGTCATAGCACCATTTATTGTCAGAAAAATTTGAAACATCAAGTGATCATGCATAGAAATTTAAACACCTTTCTACACTGTTGCTTTTGTTCACCTCAGGGGAAAATTGTCCCCTATACCCATTCTTATGGACTTTCACAACTTTGTATGGATCATTCTGCTTCTTGACCTGGAAGTCGGCACTCGAACCTCTCAAACAGGATGCATGATCACCAAATCCCCCCTCTAATCATAGGCCATTCACTACAGTGATTGTTTAATGGAGAAGATACAAATCTAAAATGGGCAGTGAAGACACGGTAGATGATGTCTTTCAAAAATATTCATAGTGCCAAGGCAGGAGCGCTAGAGGAGCAGTTGAGGGTACCCCCCAGATTAATACTCACTGCCTTCAATAATGGTGATGGCAGCTTCCACTTCTCTGTGAATGCAGCGGTGCACCTGGTACTTTGCAGATCTGATTCCCTGAACTTTGTGAGGTACATAACGTCATTATCCCCATGCAGAGCTGGGTACGCCAGGCTTTTGAGAGGTTAAGTGATGTATGCAAGGCCATACAAATACAGAGTGGTAGTTTAAACTGATAAGCTCATAATTATAGTGAAAGAAACAACTAAACATACAACTCTGTTCACTATTGGAGAATCCTAATGGGCAAATTCAAGAGTTTAAAAACTGTCGAAGAGAAAGAATTAGTGACTTGTCTTTTCTTTAAGACTGCTACCAGCAGATGAGCAGAGTAGAGAAGAATTCTCTTTCTAAATGGATTCAACTAAGAATAAAAAAGGAGTGACAGAAGTAGAATGTCACAATTTTGCGAACTGTTAGGGATTAAATGTTTGTATCACTCTCCCCAAATGCGTGTGTTGAAGCTGTAACCTCCAGTGTGCCTGTATTTGGAGATGGGGCCCTTAGGAATTAATTAAGATTGAATAAGGATCAGTGTCTTTACAATAAGAGTCACCAGATGGCATCCCTCTCTCGCTCTTCCCTGTGTTTGCTGAGCACACAGAGAGATGGCAGCCATGTATGAACCAGAAGAAGTGTCAGAACAAAACCTATTGTGCTAGGACCTTGCACTTGGACTTTCTGTTGTCCAGACTTGCATAACATGAATTTCTGCTGTTTAAGCCACCCAGCCAATGGTATTTTGTTATAGTAACTCCAGTTGTCTGAGACGCATCCTTAATAAATCAATGAATCTAGGCATAAATTACTGACAACACAAAAAGAGAAACAGGTAGAAATCATGTATCTCTAATGAAAGAAGACCACACCATTTTGAGATGTTATTGACAAAAAAAAAAAAAAAGTCAAACCTTAAGTTTAAAACAATCCTCTAGGTAAAACTATCAGCTTAAAACAACAGAGCAGAAAAAAAATGTAAAATGCCACCCAAGGTATGGAAAAGAAAGAAAATACAGCCAAGACAAACACACATGCAAACTAGGCTTGGGGGTCCCAACTTCCTCTCTCCCCTGTTCCTCAAGCTCCAGCCTTCAGGGTATTTGAATTCCTGACTGTGCATACTCTGTGACCCCTATTAATAGCAGTCACGTTGGCACCACTCCGGCCACCTCCATGGTGGACTGAAAGTCACCGCGCTTCAGTGAGAGAAGTGACTGGGGAGTGAATGTGGCCGGTGAGCCCCGTGAGCCGCAAAAAGGCTGCAAACCCCAGGCATTTCGGTCAGCACTCACAGGAGTGTCCAGTGATGTCCCTGAAGGCCACACCTCCTGCCAGGTGGTCAGAAAGGAGCAGACTTAGTGCAGAGTTAAGGAACCTGTTCTTCCCTTCCCTGTACCTCTATGGCAGAGTGTGGCCCTAAGTAATTCTCATTATCTTCCAATATTAAGGGCCCTAGTTCAACTAAAGAAAAAAACCTGTTTCCTGCATATTAATGTGTACTACGTTCCAGGAATAGCTATAAGTGATTTTTGATATTTTATCTGATTTGGGCCTCACTGAACTACAAAGTTACTATTTCCATTCCAGCTGAGATGAGGAAACCAAGACCCAGGAGTGAGGGGCTTTCTGGGTGTCGGGCCTCGGCCATTGGTAAAGCTGAGACTTCTGTCCTCCGGCTGTCACACTCTGTCCCGGCTGCCACACAAAGGTGCATATGCTTTTATTTCCTCAGTACATGAGGGACGATGGATCCAGGTCGGGACAAATG
>RJWM01050804.1:0-10518 GCA_004363535.1 Dasyprocta punctata
ACTTCACCTATCCTCCGTGATTTAGATAATGTTTGTCTTTTCAGAATGTCAAACTTTCTCACACCCACCTAAGGGGCCACCCTTCCCCAGTCCTGACTTCTAGATTCCTAGCTGTGCTGTTCTCTGCAAGGTGGGTTGAATAATGTCCTTCCCCTATTATGTCTTCATCTACTTCTTGGCATGGTGAATATTTTGCCTCGTATGACAAAAGGTGTTTTTTATGTAAATGAATTAAGGATATTTAAATGAGGTGATTATTGTGAATTATCTGATGTGCTCAGTGGAATCACATGGGTTCTTGTGAAAAGGAGGGAGAAGGGTTGGAAGGAAAGAGAGAAGATGTGGCCCCAGAAGCATAGGCTTTGAAGGTGGGCAAAGAGGTCATGAGCCGGGGAGAGGAAGTAGACTCTGGATGCCAGAGAAGGCAAGAAAACTGACTTCTCCTTAGGCCTTTAGAAGGAATGCAGTTCTGCTCACAACTTGACTTTAGTTTGTATGAACCATTTTGCATTTTTGGTCTCTTGAATTATACAATGATAAACTTGTCTGGGGCAAGTCACTTGGTTCATGGTGATTTGTCACAAGAGCCACAGGGGACTCAGTCTGTGGTGTGAATTCTTTCCCTGTGTCTGTATCCCTCACCATCTGCTTATATGGAAGTATTTGATTCAGGTCAATAGATGAATTGTGGACACTGTTTACAGTTTTGAGCATTTTGCCTCTGTGGGTGGCAATGCATACCTCTACCAGAGAGAAAACATTCCTAAATTCTTGTGTTTCTAGAAGTTCCAGCCCTAAGCCTTACACAAAAAAGTGAAGGCAGCCATGCTGGTGCACACCTGTAAGCCAAGCACTCTGGGAGGTTGAAATAAGTGCATAACAACTTCAAACCCAGCCACACTAGTCTAGTGAGACACTGTCTTGAAGAGGACGATTTGCAGCTTAGTGCAAAAGCCCTGGGTATCATCCCCAGTGCTGTTAAAAAAGAGGAAAAAAAAAGTAACACAAAACACAAATAAGTTTAGTAAGTTTTTATAAGAAAAACTAGAAATAAGGGTCCCTTGACTGATTTTATATATATATATATATATATATATATATATATATATATATATATTTTTTTTTTTTTTTTTTGGTACCAGGCATCAAACTTACAACCTCTTGCCTGCCAAGCAGGCTCTTAGGCCACTGAGCTAGATCTCCGGCCCCATTTTTTGACACAAGGTCTCACTATGCAGTTCAGGCTGGCCTTGAACTCACTTTGTAGCCCAGGCTGGTTTTGAACTCACAGTGATCCTCCTGCCTCAGCCTCCCAAGTGCTGGGATTTAAGGTGAGCGCCACCATGCCTGGTTTTGATTTTTAAATGAATGGCAGTGATAATAAAAAGTTTTTAAGTTTAACTCCCAGTGATGAAGAAGAGGGAAAAAGGGAAGCAGCACAACTCAGAAGATGTGGCAGGGAGGGAAAGCTGGTGAGAGGCTGGAGGAAGATGAAGACTGTCAAGATCAAGTGGCTGAGAGGTGCTGGGATGAAGCAGGGCTTGGTGAACTGCTCTTACCTCACTGGCCTCTGCGAGTTATGATCTCTTATCTCTGCCTTTGAACTGATTTAAATAATCTAGCTGTTTTCCAAAAGGTTGAAATAGACTTTATCTTAATACCTTATTGCTTGACTCAGAAAACAAAGTGGGCAACAAAGACTTACAATGATTAAAATTACTGCTCCTGACACCAGGGTACGTTTCATTGGTGTTAGGCAGCTTGCCAGGAGAGGTTTGCCCTATCCCCTAGACTTGCCAGCTACATCCCTTTAACATGCAATTCTCAGAGACCACCTGCTTCAGAGTTACTGGAGCATATATTAGGATTTTATTTTTTATTTTTTGTTTTAAAGATAGTAAAATCCAACAAAACATAACAGAACAAAGCCAATCAAAACAAAGCAGTGGAACTGGTACAGAACTTCAAAGAAAGATACTATGAAAATAATAGCTACTATAGCATATCTTGTTATTTTCAGAATAGTTGACCATCCCAACAGGTATAGTAAAATCAAAACAAAAAAACAAAAAACAAACAACAACAACAACAAAAAAACCACAACAAAACCAATAAAAACAGAGTATAAAATAAGGCCAAAAAATTAATCAGAATAAAGCAAAACAGTGAGAACAATATTGGGCCTTAAAGACAAGACAGAAGGGAATCCCCCATTTTTGCTACATTGCGTACTGTCATCTTCCAAAGAGATGCTCAGGCTGCCAGCCCCAGGCCTGCAAAATGAACAAAAGAATACTAGCATTTAGTTGTTTTATGTACCTTAGTTGTTATCAATTTAGCTAAACCTCCGAATGACCAGGTTGCTTTTGTGGGGGGCGGGGTGCAGAGCTTTGTCCTTGATTCTTAGCCCGTGCACCGGTAGGCATATGGGGTGGGGGGCGGGGTGCATGTTTCTCTTCCTGGGGTCCACGCCAGTTGCACAGGCCCCTGGAAGGCAGTCTTACTTGTCTTCTGGTTGGAGGCGCTCAGGCCCTGCAGGGTGGGCTCCCAAGAGGCCCATTTCTTTCTCTTCCTGGGGTCCACGCCGATCACGCAGACTCCTGGAAGGCAGACTTAGTTGTCTTCTGGTTGGAGGTGCCGTATATTAGGATTTTAAAATTCATCCCAGATCCCTTGATCATATGTCACCCATGATTTGAAAATAAGCTAGCTTTTCTCATTAGTTGAGGAAAGTTTTTCAAAATATTAAATGAGAAATTTTATGAGTTTAACTAATGTGGCACAAATATTGGGGCCTTGGTAGCCAGACTGAACTAACTGATTATTATGGTTAACTTTCCTGTTCTACAGAGTACAGAACAGTTGAGATAAAAGGCATCTCATAATTACCTTCAATTAACCATTATTAGCAATAATAATGGTAGGAATTTTATGGTATCTTCAGCATACAATGACTTCAACAAATTAAAATTTATTTTCTCTCTGTTCAACATCATATCACATCTTATGGTACTTAGTGTACTGCTTGATAGCATGTGGCTCTAAAGAGCCCAGTGATGGAAATACGCATGTAGTGGACTTTGCCTGGGCAACTTTTGGGAATCAGAGTAATCTATAATAATAAAGCAACTCTTGTGCAAGGTGTTTCCCTACAATCTGATGCTTGGTGACCTAAATGTCAGCAATATGGTTGTTTTATAACTTAACGAAAACTAATCTTTCTAGCAGATTTTTTTTTTTTTTTGGTGTGTGTGTTGTACATTACCGGCATCACTTAAGCTGTGAAGAAATTCTATAAATAATTAACTAAGTGCAGAGTAAAGATGGGCACTAGATAATATCCCTGCTGGGAATGACAGGAAACTGTTACATTTTTTCTTACTCTTTTTATGGAAAGGAAATCAGCTTGATTGGGTAGTGTTAAGCAATTCTGGAGAAAGCTGGGTATGTGGAAACCAGGCCTAAGCTTGTGTTTAAGGATGTGAATTGCACATGAAAAAGTGAAGGGAAAATGATGAGTGGTAGACTTTTAAAAATTGCCATCGCAGAGGAAGGTTAGTGCATATAATCTTTAATCCTTTTTAGATCCTGGATCCATATTGTGTAAGGTACAATCTCCAATCTAGAATTAAAATGTATTTTTATGTCAGTATTTTGAATATACTTCTTGGACAACAAGTAGATAAAAGAGAGAAACTTGGGATCTTATTCACCTTACAGCAAAGCATTCTCTGTGGAAGACAAGGAGAGAAGAAAGGGCTTTGAGAGCTATGAGAATTTGACTCAACCTCTCGCTCAGTAATTTAGTTATTAGGCAATGTGATGCAGCACAATTTTCTCAATTTGATTTCATCTCTAAAATGGCCAACAAAACCAACTTCGTAGAATTGTGAGGGTACTGAATTTAACACGCCAGATGTGATGTTGGTCCTCTTTAGTTGATAATGGTGACCATGTCTTCGGGATTAACATTCTTTAATCTGACCTTGTAGAAGCAATTAAAGCAATAAATGGCACCTAATGCTTAGGATCATATCAATTACACAAAATGCATCCTTATTTATTTCCACAGAAAATGAATGAATCACTTTATTCATCTTTGTGACCTGTGGAGACAAGTTGAGCAGGTCCCCTTGAACGCAGAACAATTGCTGCAACTTTGATTATATTGAGACTTATTTCCTTATGTTGATATATATGGAGCTGACTATGGTGCTTCCTTCTCTCTTCAATTGGCTCTAATCTTTGCAAATAAGGCTACCTGAGGTACTGGTATGTAATCTCTAAAGCCATCAGACACTGTCCTGTTTCCTCCCATAGGAAACTACGTATCTGTAAAATATATAGGCGCAGCAGAATGGCAGAGCCAGTGAGCTCCAGGAATGTCAACTGGGAACGAGCCTCGAGAAAGAGGCTGTGAGCCCCCAGGGCATAAAGTTTACATATCAGAAACTGAAGCAGCAGCCTCCTAAAACAATTCAGTTGCTACCTTGATTGGGTTATGCAAATTAATCCCTCTGCATATCTTTATCTCTGCATTTTGCAGAGATACCTTTTTTACTACCTGGCTAGCCAGCTCAAGTGACTCACATAGTTCCTGCCATCCTCACTGTCACTCATCCTCGAGCCACCCGCTTTCTTCACAAGACAATAAATTCTGGGAGAGGCCTAGGATCAAGGCCTTTGTCCGCATATCCTCACAAGGATTGGACGCAGGACCCCTTGGCTGCCCTTAACTTTGAATATATCTTGGTGTCTTTACTCTCACCGTGGGTTGCACTGGAGGTGATAGATTGGAATTAACTTGTCAGGATTCCAATAATGTCTCAGTGGGATTATAAATATAACTTTTTGAATTGTGAGGAAGATTAGAGAAAGGATTACAGTACCTTGATTACTGCACTCAATATTTGGAATTACAACAGTGGCTACCCTCCCTTCCATAGTTGCCTGGGGCTTATTGCCATGTAGTAGGTACAAGGATTAATGGCTGAGTTGAGGTGAGTTCTAAACTTTGGCAAAATAATCTTAACAGCGAGTAGGGGAGTTGGGTTCTCACCTTTGAACAGACTACAATTAAGTGGCTAGATCTGAAATAAGTCAACAGAGACTATTATGTTCATCCATTTACCTGTAATTAAGATGCACAATGGTTCTTTGAAATATACACACACCAGGCGTCAGTGTTCCTGGCAGAGAGACCTTGAAAACTTGTTTGGTTTTTCTTTATCTTTTTTAAAAATCATGATTGCCAGAGATGAATGTGGGGCCTTCTGGTACCAGGTTTTAGACTTGATTTAAACTAAAAAGGAGTTGGCTGAAAGCACTTTGTAATACCAGTGCTCTTTAGCTCCTAGGAAAGATGACAAGTGCTTCTGGCCATAGGAAGAGGAGTGGGTAGTAGTTAAATATGTGGCTCAGATACCAGTTAGTCCTGGGACTGAATGCAAGCTCTGTGATGTATTAGCTGGGATAATAGCCTAACTAAACTCTCCCAAGTCTCATTTTTTTCATCTGTAAAGTTAGGTGTGATGATACTGCTATTTATCTTCTAAACTATAGGGCAGTTAAATGAGAGAATGCAGCTAAAGTACTCAGCAGCCTGCAAGGTGTCTAAGAAAGCTTATTGTTTATTGTCGTCTGTTTCTCGATGGTTGGAGTTGAGGGCCATCCTCTGGATGAATCTGGCTACAAAATATGGATTCATTGCATTGCATCCTATACTTGCAGCTCTGCTCACAATGGCTAAATAAGAATGTTTAAAATAGAGACTCTTCTGAGAATAGGATAAAAGTCATGAATTCCATACCTAGGAAATGCACATTCACTCCCTGTTCTGCCCGTGTGTGTGTGTGTGTGTGTGTGTGTGTGTGCGTGTGTGTAACTAGGTACTGAACCCCAAGGCCTTTACACTGACCTACATGCCACACCCATTTTAAATTTTCTATTTCAAGACAAGGTTTCCCAAGTCACTAAGTTGTCCAGGGTGGGCTTGAACTTGTGATCCTCCTGCCTTTGCTTACCAGAGTGCTGGGATTACAAGTGTACACCATAATATTCCTGCTCACTATCTACATTTTAAGAGTTCCTGGAGCCCTGGAGCCCATGTCTGTCAGACCAGATATTGGAACCCCTGACCCAGAAGACTGATAAGAAGGAAATAATGAAGCACTTACAATGCTTTAATCTTTGCAGGATGTAAAATTGCAGTGGTAGTTGCGACTTGCCATTAGCCTTTGCTTTTGAATGTGCTGCATGATGATCCCAGTCTTTTCCTTAAAATCACAGCTCTTCCAGGGTCATAATCTAGGTCTCCTGTGGAGGGTAAATAGCTTTTGACTATCTTTTTAGCTTCTCAGTGGAAGATCTGGTTGCTCAGATTAGAATACCCATACTAAAGAGAACTGGTTTAAGGCTCTTCTTTCAAGTGAGAAGCACTTCAGTAGTCAAGTTCAGGAGAGCTAATCCAATGAATCCCTTAAGGGAATGACTGAACCAAATCCTGAATAGTTTATGTTGTCCTTCTCTGGTGGCCATTAAATAAGTCTAGATAAATTACATGAGTAAATAAAATAAAAGAAGACAAAAGGGAAAAAACTCATTTAATGATTCTTCTCCCTGTATGGAAGCCCCAGGAGGGCAGGTCCAGCATTCTTTGTTCACTTCACAGGGCCTGGCACATGGTAGGCACAATAAATATTTATAGGATAAATGATGGCCCCTGACTTCAAATTGCTCCTCCATGGGAGAAAGCCTGATGTCAACCAGTAGATAGTGCTTTCACGAGTGTTTGAAGAATCTAAGGTTCATGGAATGATTTTAACCTCTTTAATTGTTGTAGAAAAATTGAGAGAAAGAACCAGAAATTTATATAGAGTTTCAAGCAATTCAACGTAACTTTCCAAAAGTCTTTAGAAATTCCACAGTCTAGAAATTCCAACAATTATTACATTAGCTAACACCAATAATGGTGATAAAAATGTTTTCCTCAGGATTGTTATGATCAACTTTGCTTTAATGGAATTTGGTGAACCAAATTTGTTGTTGATTTCTTGGCTAGGCAAACAATACCCTTATACAAAATCGGTACTATTTCTACAAACTAAAATGAACTATTCTAAAAATATACAAATAATTCTATTTGTAATAACTAATAAGCAAATAAAACTTAGGAATACATTTAATAAAGGGAGTGAAAGATCTGTACCTTGAAAAGTGCAAAACATTAATGAAAAAAATTGAAGAAGACACAAATGAAAACATAGTCTATATTTATGGATTGAAAGCATTAATATGAAAATGTCTATACTAACCTGGGTGATCTACAGATTCAGTGAACTCTGTATCAAAATTTCAGTTACATTCATATGGAGCTACAATGGACACAAAACAGCCAAGGCAACGTTGAGCTGAAAGAACAAAATTGGAGACATTACACTGGTCAGCTGCAAAATGTACTACCAAACTCTGATAATTGGAACAGTATGATATTAATATACAGATAGATAAACAGACCAATGACAGAGTAGAGAACCCAGAAATAAATCCACTCATTCATGATTCTCTACAAAGTTGTCAAGACACAGCAGGGGAAAAGGATAATCTCTTCAACAAACAGTTGTGAGATAACTGGATACTCCTATGTAGAAGAATGAATTCAGACCCCTACCTCATACTATATTTAAAAAAAAATTGAAAATTATTTAAAGACTTAAATATTGCCAGGCATGGTGGTGCACACCTTTAATTCCAGCACTCAGGAGGCTGAGGTAGGAGGAGCATTGTGCGTTTGAGGCCCGCTTGGGCTACAACGTGAGCGCAAGGCTGGCCTGAGCTACATAGCAAGACCTTGCCTCAAAAAAAAAACAAAAACAAAAACAAAAAACAAACAAACAAACAAACAAAAAAAAACTAGGGCTGGGAGTTTGGCTCAGTGGCTTAAGTGCCTGTCTGGCAGGTCTGAGGCTGTGAGTTTGATCCCCAGTGCTGCAATAAAAATAGATAAATAAATAAATAAATAAATAAATAAAGACTTAAATATAAGACTTGAGCTGTAAGACTATTAGAAGAAAGCATGGGGAAAATGTTCCATGACATTGATTTGGATGATGCTTTTTTAAAAAATATGATCCTAAAAACATAGGCAACAAAAGCAAAAATAGATACATGAGATTACATCAAGCCAAAAAGCTTCTTCACAGCCAGGCAAACAACAGAGTGAAAAGGTAAGCTACGAAATAGGAGAAAATATTTGCAAATGACAATATGATATGGGATTACGTATCCGAAATATGTAAGCCGCTCAAACAATACAAGAATGAGAAAAATGACCAGCTTCAAAATAACCATTTAAAAATGGTTAAACACACACACACACACACACACACACTCATACACACACACCTGAATAGACATTTCTTGAAAGAAGACATACAAATGGCCAATAGGTATGTGAAAATTCTTAACATCAAAAATTGTCAGTGAAATTCAAATTTAAACCCCACTGAGAGATTGCCTCATATCTGTTATAATGGCTACCATCAAAAAGAGAAAGTATTGGAGAAGATGTAGAGCAAATAGAAACTTGGTACATTGTTGGGGGAATATAAATTAGTACAGTCAATAAGGAAAATAGTTTATAGGTTTCTCAAAAAGTAAAAATAAAACCACCATCTGATCCAGCAATCCCATTACTGTGTATATATCTAAAGGAAACAAAATCCATATGTCAAAGTGATATCTCCCATAGTCATTTTAGCACTATTCACAATAGCGAAGCTATGGAATCAACCTAAGGATCCATTAATAGATGAATGGATAAAGAAAATGTGACATACATACATGTTGGATATTTTTCAGCCTTAAAAAAGAAGGAAATTCTGTGATTTGCAACAGCATGGGTAAACTTAGAAGACATTATGCTAAATGAAACAAATTAGGCACAGAAAGGCAACTATTGAATGATCTCACTTATTTGTGGAAGTTTTAGGAAACTGAATTCATGGAAGCTACCAAGATGGATATCAATGTGACATTTTACCCTTGAAGGTATCCCAGAGCATTTCCGAGATGTTACTGCAGGTATTACAAGTACATCAACATGAAAAGAGGAAGAATCATTAGTGTTAACATGGTGTTGGCAGCTTACAATACACTTTTCAGCTACTGCCTTTCTCGCAAGCAACTCTGTATGAGCCATGAGACAAGTACCACTGAAGAGGCCCAGTTTGAAGAGCATAGACTGCATTCTGAAACATGACCATCTTGTCCCTGTCTTCCTCCGTGAGGAACTCAGTCATGGCTGAGTCTTTTTATGTTCTGAGAATTCACTCAATAAGCCAGGCATGGTGGCGCACGGCTTTAATCCCAGCACTCCGGAGGCTGAGGTAGGAGGATCGTTGTGAGTTCTAGGCCGGCTTGGGCTACAACGTGAGCGCAAGGCCAGCCTGAGCTACATAGTGCGACCCTACCTCAAAAAACCAGGGCCGGGAATTTGGCTCAGTGGCTTAAGCGCCTGCCTGGCAGGTGTGAGGTTGTGAGTTCAATCCCTGGTGCCGGAAGAAAAAAAAAAAAAAGAATTCACTCAATAAAAGATGATTAGGAGGAAAAAAAAAGAAAAAGAGCTCACAGAGGGGGAGACTAGAGTAGACTGGTAGTTAGCAGGGACTGAGGTTGGGTGGATGATGCTTAAAGGCTAACAAAATTTTAGCTAGATAGGAGGCATAACTTCAAGAGCTCTAGTGCATCATATGGTGACTAAAATTAATAACAACATATTGTACTCATAAAAGTTGCTGAGAGTAGATCAAGTGTTGTACCGCAAAATAATGATAAGTATGTGAGGTAATGCATGTGTTAATTAGTTTGATTTAGCCATTTCACAACATGTACCTATTTCAAAGCAATGTGTAGGAGATAAATACTCAACAATTTTTTTTTTTTTCGGCATCAGGGATTGAACTCGGAACCTTGCGTCTTTCAGACAGGCGCTTAAGCCACTGAGCCAAACTCCCAGCCCTAGTTTTTTGAGGCAGGGTCGCACTATGTAGCTCAGGTCGGCCTTGTGCTTGCTTTCTAGCCCAAGCGGGCCTTGAACTCACAATGCTCCACCTACCTCAGCCTCCGGAGTGCTGGGATTAAAGGAGTGCACCACCACACCCGGCTAATACTTGACAATTTTTATCTGTCTGTTAAAATAAGTATTTGTTCACAGAGACATAGACGCACAATTAAAAAAAATCACTGAGGCTGTGGTGAGCAGGGCAGACCAGGGGGAACTAAGAGTTGAGGCCAGGCGACCAGTGAGGAGGCTACTGAGTAGTAGACAGGTTGGGATATGTTTTGGTGATGGCATCAGCAGGACTCTCCCAGAGACGGCAAATGGGAGGTAAGGAAAGGAAAAGGTCCTATGTGCTCTCTGCTATTCCAGACTAGCTGAGATGGCCCCAGAGGTCCCCTGATCCTGTGGGGTGCTGGATGATCTTCACGTGTGGGTCAGCTCACTGCAGGACTGGGAGT
>RJWM01050805.1:0-10641 GCA_004363535.1 Dasyprocta punctata
TATTACAGATAAATGACCCAATACTGCCATTAACATGTACCCACACATGCCCTGCACCCCATATACACACACACACACACACACACACACACACACACACACACACACACATATATACATACATGCTTATCCCAGAGCTCTTGCCACTTTATGAAGAGTTCTGGGCATTTTCTTTGTGGGCATTCTTATGAGGTATGATCAAAAATACAGTGAATGCTGCTACTCAGTGCCAGCCAATGAAAAGACAGCCTTGTAAAACCAATCCCGTGTAGCCTCATTTGCCTGACTCACTGGATCTGGCACTGTGCAACTTTTGGCTTTTCCACAACATAAAAATGACCAGCTAGCTGGGCGTGGTGGCGCATGCCTGTAATTCCAGCACTCAGGAGGCTGAGGCAGGAAGATTATTGCGAGTTTGAGACCAGCCTGGGCTACACAGTGAGGCCTTGCAAGTAAGCT
Organism: Dasyprocta punctata; assembly: GCA_004363535.1. Lineage (NCBI taxonomy): Eukaryota > Metazoa > Chordata > Mammalia > Rodentia > Dasyproctidae > Dasyprocta > Dasyprocta punctata. The sequence continues at coordinate 460 of RJWM01050805.1, forward strand.
CAAAGCCAGCCTGAACTGCACAGTGAGGCCTTGTCTCAAAAATGACCATAAAAAGAAAACATGTTGAACTGATTCAGGACATCAAGGCAGCTACAACAGTGCAACTAAAGACACCACTGCAAAGGATTTCCAGAACTGCTTCAGAAAGGGGACACAACAATGAGACAAATGTGTTCAAAGTGAGGGGAAATATTTGGAGGGGGTTAATGACATTGTGCTTTTTACTGTAATAGGTTTCTTAAAAACAGCATATTTTTTTATCATACCTCATATATCCAAGTGCCCAGGAGATTTCCACCTGACTGTCCCTGAGACATCTCAAATCAACTCAATATTTCTTACATTTCTCTCTAATCTTAGTAAATTTATCTCATCTAGTGATATCAAAATGTACCAAAGTACTCAGTAACTGGAGGGTCATTCTAGAATCTGTTTCCTTCATTGCTGCTCTGTATCTAAACAATCAGAAATTCTAAATCTACTCCCGAAATTTATTTCATCATTTCACACATTGATAACTACTGTTTAAAGTTTTCACCACCTCTCTTGGATTACTGTAGAGAGATTCCCTTCCCCTAACTTAGTTCCATGTTCTAGTGCCAATTTCTCAAATTCATCCTCTATATAACTTATAAACAGTTTACTGAAAATAAATCAGATCGTAACTTCTAGTTTCTTACTGAAAACTCATCTCAGCTCTTTCATCATTTCTCAGCATCTTTTATGCGCTGAATCCTGATTCTACAATCTCCTTCCTCTATCACCCAACCCTCACCCTATTTTCAGAAAACACAGCAGAAGAGTAGCAATGTTTTTACAAAGTTTGAATAAAAAAAGTCAAGAACTTTTAATCAGAATTAAGCTCTATAATAGTCAAAGAAAAAAATCAAGAATCCAAAGAAAATAGGAAAAAATCCTCCAAAAATATACAGAAGTTAAGAGCACAAGGTCAACAGTTTTGTCAGGACACAGGTAAAACTGTATTCTCACAGAGACAGAAGAGCATGGCCAACTTGGGGGCAATGGTTATGGTCTGTACCTCCAATTTGGTGCTGAAGAAAACTGAGTACTCCGAGGCAGGGCAAAAGGTAAAGTTTGATACAGGAGGATAAATAAGAAGATAACCCAGATGGACTAACAGCAAGTGTTTATGGAGGTGGAGGGGGAAACCAGGGCAGGCCTGGATCTTGGCACCCCACCCCTCACACCCAGACCTGGCATCTTGGGAGAGAACTGGTCTAAGAGGGAATTACTGGACTCTTCCAAGTCTGGCAGACTCAATAAACCCAGTCATGCTACCCTTCCTATTGGCCATGGCAAAGAGACAATTACAACCCAGGGACTCAAAGAAGCCTCAAACAGGATGAGGTAAAATCTAATTGGCATGCGCCAATGTATCCACCACTGGGGCCAGCCGGGGGCCGGACACGGGGAAGAGAAGAGGTTTCCTCAACACGGACAGTAACCACAGAAATAACAGGCTGCCTGCTCCTCTCATATACAACAGGAGTGCTGTATCTGGAACGTTCAGTGCCCTCCCCACAATGGCTGCTGGGCTCCTGCAGGGGTGGAGGGGGACCCAGCAATCACTAGCTGAGAACGGCAGAAGAAACGGGAACGCCAGCTCTGCGACAATTACGTGGAGCAAACTCAGAGAACAACTCTGAGGGGGAAATCAGTTCCGTGACAATGACACAGAGCCCAGTCAGAGAACAACAGGTGACCCAGCGGAGACAGGAGAGGGAAAGAACAGCCTCTTGCTGCTTCCACAGGAAGGGCTGACATCTGGGGATCAGCACCTGAGACGGCAAGCAGCTTCTCTTAGCCATGTAATAGGAAAGGAAAGAGAACCTGTGCGGGGAGACACGGAGGAGGAGTCCACATATTTACCCCCCAAACAGATCACGGGAATCAGAGCCACAGAGGCCTGCAGCGGAAAATGCCTGGAGCTCCAGATGTCCAGAGCTCTCTTAGGACACAAAATAGCAGGGAGTAAAGGCCCCGACAGACTTCGCACAAGCGGCCATCTGGCTCTCAGAGGGAAACCACGTGGCCAACAAAAACCAGTGTAAAGGGAGCCACACTGAAACTCTGGTTAACGTTATTAAAACTACCTAGCAGGTTTTATTTTAATTGCTACGTTACTTTGGTAACTGTAGTTATTGTAATTTGTTTGTTGTTTTGTTAGATTTGGGTCATCCAGGTAGGGTTTGTTTTTTTTTCCTACTTTCTTTCTAGTCTGTTTTCATTTTTCTCGTCTTTCTTTTGATTCTTCTTACTGGTACTGGTTGATGATAAAACTTTAAGCTTCAGGGGGTCCCCTCTGATCTGTCTGCTGTTTTAGTGCGTACTCCCTGCTGCTCCTCGCTTTCTCCCCTCCTTATCCTTAGTCCGTATCGACTCCCCGTTACCTCGGTTCCTTGCCTTCCATCTCCTCTCCATGCATCTAACAGCATAAATACAATAGGGGACTGCATAGATGCATTAGAGGATACAAATTAACTAGTGCTAAAATTAAACAATATAATTTAAGGGCACGTCACAGTAACCCTTACAAAACTGGGCTTAGAGGAACCCCACAAAATTACTGACAAACATTAATAGGCACCAAAAATCTGACAGCCTAACTCAATCTCTAAATACATTTCCTCTTATCTGCATAGTACACCCTCTTGCCTATAAAAACACTCTCCCAAAGTCCCTCAACCCAGCTCTTTATTCAACAATAACTCCATCACACTCTGATTTCCTGCAATTTTCTTTTTACCAATCGACATCTGTCTTACTTTCCCCCTTCCACGGACATGTACACCTTCCTGTTCCTCTCCACTCCATCCCAGTATAATACAGTCTATAAGAGGAAATGGCAAAAGGGTTAAGTTATCAAGACAAGTTTCAATGTTTATGACTGACGTATGCTTGGTTCTGTTCACACTGAAGTTCTCTCTCCAGGGTCCAACCCAATTAAATTGAATAGCTTGAAAGGGTAAAAAGTATCACTGGACAAATAAACAATTTCACAGACATTACTGGAAAACAGAATGGAACTACACAGATCTTCATAGCAACAATGAATTCATCCCATTCTACTTGACCTTGACCCTCAGCATCAAAAAACAATCTGCTCTGCGTGTATGTGTGTATTTATATATTTTCATGCAACAAGGCAATAAAACACACCCAAAAACTCACAACTCTCCCAAAGCAGATCCTAGGGGCACTGACATAGAGAAAATAAAACAGATAGCAGAGCTGTACAAAATGATTAAAGAAACAATGAAGAAACCTGGCTAGTTTCAAAGACAACATGACCAAAAAATGATGGGACTAACACACAACTTCACCAAAGTGGAAACAGGAGAAACAAATGAAAATTGGAAGAACTGACAGAAATGATTCAAAAACTGAATGAAAAATGTACCAAAGATAAAGAATCCACAAAAAGGTGTCACACAGAAATCATAACACAGAAATGAGCAGTGTGAGGATAGGGCGTCTGAAATCAAGGATAGAACGGAAAGTTGTGACAAAATACACAGAGAAGCCTTCAACAATAAAGAAGAAGAAAAATTCATTCGAGAACTACCAGATGATGTTAAAGAGACTAAGACTAAATAGAGTTAGAAAGATTAGAAGATGCATACATGGAATTTTTTTAAAAATCTACTTACAGAAATCATAATAGAAAACTTTCCAAGTATGAGGAAAAATCTAAACATATAGGTTAGCAAGGCTCACAGAATACTAATTAACAGTGACGAAGAATGAAGCTTCCAACCATAGTCAAAAGCACAGATGTCCAACTTAAAGAATCTTGAAAGCTGTCAGAGAAAAGCAAAAAAATCACGTATGAAAGTCAATCCATCAGGATTACAGCAGACTTCTCAATACAAACTTTAAAGGCCAGAAGAGCTTGAAGTGTTTTAAGTCCTAAGCATAAACAACTGCTAAATGAGTCTAACATATCTGGCAAAAAAATCTTTCAAAATTGACGTAGAAATAGGACATCCCACAAGAAAGAACATCTGAAGAGACACCCAAGCACTAAACCAGCACTCCACAAATACTCAAGCACAAATACTCAAGAATACCCTAGAAAGAGACAACAAATTAGTGACTCCATAAAATCAGATGCAATGAATACATGAAGTAAGGCGAGTAAACAAAAAAAGGAAAAATAAAGGAGTGGCTGACAGAAAAAGAATGCAATGGCAGGAACAAATCAATCACTTTCAGGAATAACTCTCCATGTAAGTAGTCTCAACTCTGTAATTAAAAGACACAGATTGGCAGATCACCAGATTGGATCAAAAACCAGAATCTCAGCCGGGCATGGTGGTCCATGCTTGTGATCTCAGTACTTGGGAGGCTGAGGCAGGAGAATTGCTCCAAGTTCAAGTCCAGCTTGGGCTACAAAGTGAATTCAAGGCCAGCCTGAACTGCACAGCAAGACCTTGTCTTAAAAAACAAACAAACAAAAAGAATCTGACAGTGTGTTGCATTCAAGAAACTCATCTAATGCAAAAAGAAATTCACAGACCAAAAATCAAAAGGTAGAAAATAATATTCCATGCATCAGGATTCCAAAAGCAAGTACAGGTAGTAATTTTATTCTCAGGAAAAGTAAACTGCAAGCTAAAACTGAGCACAATAGGCAAAGCAAGTCACCATATATTATTTACAGAAATAATTCAACAGAAAGAGAACACAATTTTAAATATACGTGCACTGCATCCTGGAGTGCCTGACTTCAGGAAACAAACACCGCTGGGCATGGAAGACCAACACCAACACAATCACAGCAGGTGACCTCAGCACTCCACTGTCATGAAGAGACAGATCAGCTAAACAACGATTAACAAATATCAGAGCTGAACCAATCTCTGAACAAATGGACTTAATAAAGAGCTACAGTGTTCTATCCTACTATAATAGAATACGCATTCTTCTCAACAGCACGAGGTATTTTCTCCAAGATTAACCACATACTAGTCCACAAAACCTAGCTAAATAAATACTAAATGACTAAAATCAATCACAAAAGAAATCACAGAAAATTAATAAACATCTGGATACTAAATAACACACTCTTGAACTCTTAGTGTGTCACAGAAGCAATCAAAGAAGTCAGACAATTCCTACAACCTACCGGACACAATGAAAGCCTTCCTAAGAGGAAACTTCGCTGTAGTCAATGCTTATTTAGATCCAGCTCAAATAGGTAACATAATGAGGAATCTCAAGATACTTGAAAAACAACAGTCCAAACCCACATCTACTTTAAGGAGGGAAGTCATAAAGTTTGTAACAAAAATTAATGAAATTGAGACTCCCCCCAAAAAAGAATCAATGAATCAAAGAGCAGTCCCTCCAAAGAAAGAATAGATAAACCCTTAGCCAAACTTACCAAGAGCAAGAAAGAAAAGACATCAACGCAAATACAAATGAAAAAGGAAAAAAATCACAACAGACACCACCAAAATCCAGAAGACTGTTAGGAACTACAATGAAAAATTGTACTTCAACAAACTGCAAGGTCTTGAAGAAATGGACACATACCTACACATATAATAATGACCAAAAAAGAACCAAGAAGACATAAAAATTCAGAACAATCCATTAACAAGGAATAAAATTGAAGCAGTAATAAAAAAAAAAATACTGTCAACTAAGAAAAGTCCAGGACCTGATGGATTCACCAATGAGTTCTATAAAACCTTTCATAGAGGTTGTAACATCAATACTCTTCAAACTCTCGAATGAAATTGAAAGGAAAGGAGTACTTCCAAATTCATTCATGGAAATTTATGGTTGATACACTGTGTCAACTTGAGAAGTCTAGAAGCTTAACTAAGTGACTCAGCAGCTCTACATCCTGGCGTGTAGAGGACAAGCCATTTGTGCTCTAAGATGTTGGTCGTTGTGTCAATTTGAGGTCAGAAGTCTAAGTGACTCAGCAGGAGTTCTGGGTCTCTGCTTTGTAACATCCTCAGCCTGGGCAAGAGAAGTGCACGCAGATGGTGTGAGCACTACCCCGACCCAGGCGAGCAGCCTGCATACCCGGCCCTCAGCATGGACGTGGTCTCCTGGTTTCTGCCACAGGCTGCTGGGCTTTGGCCTGGGACTCTGCAGCCGTCCGTCGCAGACCGTCGGCCTCCTGACACAGACGCGCACGGGCCCCTGCAGTGAGCGCCAGCCCTTGGCTGGACTCTTCAGCTTCCAGTGTGCAGGCCCCCTCTGCACGCTCCCTCATCCCACTCTGTGGTGACCATCTAAGCCGATCTTGTAATTTCTTATACATTTGTGTATCTTTTGTTTTATCTGTCTCTCTAGAAAATCCTGACTGATACAGAAACCAGTGTCACTTATTCCAAAAACAGATAAGGACTCAACTAAAAATTAGACTGCACACTAAACTCTTTAACAAACACAGACATAAAAATCCTCAAGAAGATACTGGCAAATAGAATACAATTAATCACCAAAAAAGATCACACATTTTGACCAAGTATGTTTCATCCCATGGATGCAAGGATGGTTCGACACATTGAAATCAATAAAGGTAACAAACCCACACACAAAAAGAACACAAATCACGTGATCATACCAATAGATACCAAAAAAAAAAAAAAAAAAAAACCTGACAAAACACCCATTCATGATAAAAACCATGAAGAAAATAAGTATGGAGGGACCTCATCTCAATCTGACAAAAGCCATTTATGACAAACCAATGGCTAACATATTAAACGAGGAGAAATTGAAAGCTTTCCCTATATAATCAGAAACAAGACAAAGATGTCCACCAGTACCACTCCTGTTCAATAAAGTACTCAATACATTAGCCAGAGCAATCAGGAAAGAGAAATAAATAAAAGATATATGTACAGAAAAGGAAGAACTGAAATTACTATTTGCAGATGACATGATCCATGGAAAATCCAACATACTTCACCAAAGACTCCTGAAATTAATAACAAAATTCAGTAATGTATCAGGATACAAAATCCACACACAAAAATCAACAGTCAATAAACTCACTGAAAAAAAAAATTAGGAAAACAATACCATTTATAAAAGCATCAAGAAAAATTAAATACTTGGAAATTAACCTAATCAAGAAAGTGGAAGATGTCTTAAATGAAAACTACAGTGCTCTGAAAAAGGGGATAAAAGAGGATATCAAAGTGGAAAGATAGCCTGTGTTCCTAGATAGGCAGAACCAATATTGTCAAAATGGTCACATTCTCAAAACTGACATAGATTTAATGCAATTAAATTCAAAGTACTAACAGCATACATCACATAACTGTAGAAAACAATCGAACTGTCCTACATTGTTGATGGGACTGTGAATCATTACAACCATCATAAAAATCAGAATAGAAAGTCTTCAAAACATTGAACCTAGAAATTCTCTTTGACCCAGCTATTCCACTACTACATATCTTCCCAACAGTTACAGACATCATTACAGTGATACATGCATGCCAATAAGCAGCCCATATGTCTATCAACTGAAAAATGTAATAAGAAACTAGTATTTATACACGATGGACTACTACTTTGCTACGAAGAAGGATAAAGTATAACATTTGGTAGGAAAATAGATGCACCTTAAAAACATACTTTTAAGTGAAATAAATCAGACACAAAAGCTTTAATATTATATGATTCTCTCATGAGAAATCAAAAATATAATTAAAGATCAATATAAAAGATAAAAGGAAACATGGCGACAGATGGGAAGGGGACCAGGAGGAGAAAGTGGGGCAAGGTAGGAAAAGAAGGACATAAAAAAAAAAAAAAAAGGATGATGTGCCATGTAAATGTAGCAAATAACCACAATAAACATAGTGATTATATGCCACAAATAAGTCAATTAAAAGTTAAGAAAAAACTTAACTGTGATTGTGGTTCACAATGTTATTGTTAACTAAAGTAAACAGACTGGCATGTATTAAAAGCTGTTCTAGGTTATAAGTAATTTTGGTCTCAATACTAACCATGTACTAAACGCTGAAGTTTTTTAAAGAAAAAGTCATTTAAGAATGATTTGTTAATTATACTAATACATGTGACATATAATAACAAGCTTTTGTTACTTTTGAAGTAACTATATAATTGGTAACGGTTCATTCCTTAATTCAAATTATGCCATCACCAAGAAATTCTGTTAGAAACTTACCAACTTGTACTTGCTAAACGTTCCTTTGTTACCACACATTAAAACAAATACATCCAATGATCAACACAGCAAAACGCAGGTCAATTCTCTTCAAACAAAACTATAAACTGTAAGAGAGCTGGTAAAGGCCACTTTACCTTCAGGGGCATCTGCATCGCATCTCTTGGGCACAGAAAGGGATGAATTGCTTTTACGGTCATCGGAAGTTACATTGCTCTGAATGATGAAAATACAGTTAAACTGTAAATGTTACATAAGTAAATATATTTCGGTTAAAGTATTCACATTATGAACTTTACACTGCTTCCTATTAACCACATGTAATATTCTAAAAGGTAAATTTAATGCAAATTATGATCAGAAGAAAATGAATTACAGTAAATTTAATATGAGGACTTTTGGAATAATTCTTTAGGTCCAATGTCAAGTAACAGAGGTCTTTCCTACAACACATTTCTGGTCCGAACATGGCATCTAAAACTAAATGGAGTATCTACTTTTAGACTATGAACTGGCAAAGTGTATCTCCTATCTATGCAAAAGCATAATCTGCCTTTATTTATAGAAAAATGTTTACTAAGTAAGACACAGTGATCTAGGTACAGTGGAAGAAGCAGGGAGAGATTAAAGTTTACGGAAGTGAGAACCAGGGTTCCGGTGACCCAGCAGGGTGCTTCCCAAGCTCGGGTCACTCACTGACTTCCATCAGGACCTGTGCCTTATCTTTCAGGGAGCTAGCTTTTTAACATTTAGCAGTATTGTGGTATTGACTGAGGGGTTGGTGTGCTTGCTATTTTCTTTTCTAATTACATGTTAAAAAAGAATACAGGAAGCACAGGACAAATGGAGTAGCCTGGACAGACAGGAATGAAGAAAGATTCAACTAAACTAACGCCTGAACTAGGGTCTCAAACATGAATAGGATGTAAACTGTTGGCAAGTAGAGCAAGAAATATTGAAGAAAAGGAAACAAATTAAACAAAGGTTAAATCAGATTATGTATATTATAAATTGTCAAAAAATCCAAATGTCTTAGTCAATTAAAACTAAAGACCACAGTTGGTTTTTGAGCAATCAACATTAAAGAATGACTGGAACAGATAACAATCGTGCTAACAAACAAACAAAGAAGTCCAATAAAACACATAGACACACACACACACACACACACACACACACACTACATAGAATACGTTTTCTATGGAATTCATAGTAGCAAAGAACAGACATAACTGTGCTCAACAAAACTTTTCTTGGAAGTCATATTATTAAAAGTACTTGAAATAGTGTTTTACAAGAGACATTATGAGTTTTAATAAAGTGCTAAAATAAAGCCCAATAGCTTACTGCCAGAGGATCCATTTAAGGAAAAATTATAATGAAATTCTGTGTATTTTAAAAAGGTATGAAGCAAATATTAAATATGCTCAAAAATGGAACAAAAACTCAGTTTCAGCAATATTAAATTTAATCTGATGAGTTAATACGCTAGTCATCAAAATTAAAATTTACCTTTAAATATCACTATCCTTAAAATATCAAATTTAAAATAATCGAATTTTAAATATAGCACTTACCTCTATTAAGTAATTTTGACTTCCATACATAACATACTGGGGAGCAAGACTATAAATCATGTAGCTGGTGTGCAGGACAATCAGCAGAAGTATCATGCAGAGAAATAAGAGTGCCTGAGGCCTGGTTCTACCTCTCCTGATTTTATATAACTGCAAAGAAGAAAAGGATAAAACTGCAGCAATATGTTTTATTTGCAAAGTATTATGTCTGTTTTTGTGTTATGGGGAATGATTTATACAGTTCAATCAACCATTTCTTTGATGCAAAGTAAACACTGAGAATTCTTCGCCATTTCAAAACATTTGAAAAAACACAATTCTTCTCCCATAAAGCTTTTAGATTTAACTTTATGTTTAAAAATAATGGCACAGCAGCTGTATTCAATCTATCCTATAAATGATCCATTCAAAATCAAG
>RJWM01050806.1:0-10641 GCA_004363535.1 Dasyprocta punctata
ATGGAGAAGCAATGTCACCTCGAAGCTTGGTGCTATGGTAGCAGCTTGTTTATTTTTATAGAGGCAAAAAGTGTGGAAGCAGTATTTATAGCAGCATACAATACTCTGCCTGATGTTGGTAAAGGTGGCGTCTCTTTCTGTGGCCAAACTTAATGGATGATTTGGGGATTTGTTCTTGGAGCCCAAGATTTCCTATTGAATCAGCCCTCCATAATTTCTTTCCACACAAATAAACCGTAGTAAACTGATGGTCTTTAATTGAAATTTTTGATATGACCAGCAATTAATAGATGGCAGTAGTTAATCTTGCTACTCATGGTGTGGTCCTGGATGATTATTAGAGTTACTGGCAGGGAACCTATTAGAAATGGTAAATCTCAAACTCCATACCAGATTGTTTAATTTAGACTCTGTATTTTACTAGATCCCTAGATATCTCTGTGAGTAATTAATGCTGAAACCTAAGCATAAGTGAGTAAGTAAATAAAAGAAGTAAAAAGTAAAAAACAAAAGCAGTCTATTCACTTGGTAGGTATATGCAGGTGAGTACCAAGAGCTCAAGTATTCGAGGATAAAAAATATCTAAAACAAAGCAGACAGTGACAAAATAGATGACCAAATTATATCCTATTATAAGTTGCAAAGCAAATTATTTTCAAGCAGTTAAAAAAACTGAAGGAATGGTTAAAATATCAGTATGTCTAAGGTATTTTCTATAGCTTTTAGAAATATCTTAGAGATAAGAGATATTCCAATAGAAGCAGTGGTACTCTTTCTTAAGCAGAGATGGAAGAGTATACAGCTAGCGAAGTACTGAGTCCTTCAGCTTATCTTGCCCTCAGTAACATGAGTTTCAGTTTGCAGGGCTTTAAAGTCAACCACCACTAAACTGCAAAATAGTGAATTGGTAGTGAATAGTGGCTTCAGAACTGCATCTATATTGAAGTTAAGACTGTGATTGTAGGATTTTACTTTGTGGTGGGATTTTCTTCTTGCTCTCTATTAAGTATTTGCTGGAAATCAAATGGATCTATTGCTTAGACTAAATCAGATTATGTATTCTTTCCCTTCAAGGGCTTATGAGAGCTACCATTTATTTGCAGACATAGCAGGTAAGCAAAGTACTAAGACGGCCCCCAAAATACTAAAGAATTCAGGTTTCAACTGTTTGGTTATGATAATCTTTACACATAAATAAGTTGAAGTTCATAGGAATTCTGTTTTGCATTTCAGGCAATAATGTAAATTACATATTGGTGAAGCAACGCAGGATGGACTCAGGACACCTCATAAATTCTTATTCCTCCCAAGTCTGGAGCTACCAAAGCAGATATTTCTCAAATTCTTCTTCATATTTACTCACAAAGGAGAGTAGTCAATCTGGAAATGCCTTTTAGGAAGGTAAATCTATAAAAACAAAGAAAAACAAAAGACAAAGAATTTGTCAGGCCCAATGGTGCAAGTTTATAATCCTAGCATTCAGGGAGACTGAGACAGGAGGATCTTAAAGTTGAGCCCAGCCTACCAATTTAATGACTTATCAAGACTCTTTCTAATTAAAAATACCAAGGTATTCTTAGAAGCTTTAATCAGTGACTGCTATAAGGATTAGTACCACATTCTCTGGTCAGCCAATTCACATCAGAGTCACAGAGCTCTGATTTTCCAATTCTTTGTTTTCAAATAAAAATTTTTTGTTATGATTATCATTTTCCTTTTCAAATTTCGTATGTTGGTTACATAAGAAAACATATCATGAATTTCCATTTATTAACTGCAATTTCCGGATAAGTTCAAGAGAGATTTAACTTTAAAAACTGTCTTTCGGTGCTGAAGCAGTCTTATATGCCTTACATACATTTCATGGAAACAGAATTTTGATTGACTAAAGAATCAAGTTCATGAAATTTTGCACCAAGGAAAGGCTTCAGCATTCTCATCATTCTAAACTTAAAGTCACTCTTAAAAGAGCAGCCAATCTCCATGGCTTATGTTTTCAAAAAATAAAATTTCTCAATGTTATTTTGTTGGTGTTTGTTTTCCTTAACATTCCCCCAGCTGAATTAGCTTAAAATTTTTATAGGTAAGAATATAGGCACTCTTGCACCAGCCTTTAATAGCTTGAAAAGGTCAAATCTTATTTCAAACACTCTTAATTCAAAAATGCATATATTTAAAATTCCTGTTGCACCATGGTTGCTTCACGTTCATACACGCACATGGGCACACATATCACCCCTTTCCAAGTATTCCAGTAAAAAGTAGGGGCATTCTATGGTTGAAAAATCTTCTGTCTGTGCTTATATTTTCCTCAGTTTTTTATTTCATCCTACCTCAAAATAAGAATCTGTGAGAAAACAAAGTTTGAAAATGATACCTAATATCTCATGCTGTATCTCCTAAAGAGGGCTACTTTGGTCCAGGTGTTGAGTTTTTTTTTTCCACTTTCCTTCTTTAATACATAAAAATTGTCACTGCATGCTCTGTTCAAAATCTCTCTATTCATTGTATGGCTGAAGTGTAATGTACTTTGTCTCAGCACTAACTTGTCTTTGAGACTGAGAAAGCAAGTTTTTAAAGCTGCCAGACATTGGTTCCTTTGGTCCCTACAATTTAACTCTTGCAGTCAAAAAACTTTAAATTTTAAATAGTTGAATTTGCAAAGAACCTAAATTTTTAAAATTCAAAAGCATAGCGTATTTGTTCTAGACTTGTTGCTTTTTCATTAAAATAATGGTTGCTTTTGAGTTCACTGGATGGAGAGCTTGAGGTTCACTAGTCTGAATTATCCTACAAGAAAAAAATAAAAATGCATATGTCTTATGGAATTCTGCCTGAAATTTATGTTACTTATGTGTTCCTGACACTTGTGTATTTTACCTAAAGACTAAAATGACACAGAAGAGAATATATGTTCTGCTTTCTTATTTCATTTTCAGCATTTCACATTGTCCTTGGAGCAGAACCACCAAAAAATAAGTAACTTGGTGTATATTGAGCATTTTATTTGATGTTAGCAAAAGAGTCTGTATGACAGTCCAGGATATAGGAATAATACATGTTAAAGCCACTTATTTTGGTTATAAATTAAAAAGGAAAAAACATTGTTAGATTGTTTAATTCCAAAGAAGAAATACAATCATTTCCCTTTTGTGGCAACATAATTGTTGACTTATAAGCATATGAAATTTAAATCCAAAATCTTCAGCCTATACTGCAGTATTTTCAAAGAATTAGCCCTGGGGTGGGGATATAGCTCAGTGGCACAAGGAGCTGCCTGGCAAGGGTAAGGTCTTGAGTTCGATTCCCAGTGCAAAAAAAAATAATAATAATAATTAGCCCTGAGAACTTGATGCAAATATTTCCTACCCTACTGCACTGCATTCTCATCCAGTCTTATTCAGTTTTTTTTCCATTCCTTAATTATACTCTATTTTTCTAACTGGTTCTGATTTTCCTTTTTTGTCCTTAGATTTTTTTCTCTTTACATTTCCAACTGGCCTAACAGACATTACTCACAGTAATATCTCCAGTAACTTTACTTCAGTTCTGTCATGATTAATTTTATGAGTCAGCTTGACTAAGTATAATGAACATTCAGCTGGTGAAACTCATTTTTTAATGTATTTCAGAAGACGTTCACAATTAGAATAATTAGAATAAGTAAAGTGGACCCTCTCTCATCAGTGAGTATAAGTATGATCCAAACTATTGCATGCTGAACAAAAAGATTGAATTCTTTCACTTTTTGAGCTGAGTCATCCATTCTCTACACAGAGACAGCAGAGATTCTGGTTCTCTGGACTCTGGTTCTCCTTTGGACTCTAGAATGTACACCAGCATGTACAGTTGCTTCTAAATACTTTGCTCTTGATCTGAGGGTTAAGAAGTGACTCTCATGGTTGTCAGACCATCAGACGCAGACTGAATTGTGTAACTGCCTTCCCTGCTTCTTCAGGTTTCAGTTGGTATATTATGTGGCTTCTTGTCTTCCACATGCCAACTTCTGTAATCAATCTCACTGTATATATTTATATCTCAGTCTATCAATATATCTATGGATCTATCTATCATCTATTCATCTGTCTCCTATTGGTTCTGGAGACCCTTGTCTAATGAAATTACCATCTGTCTCACCTAATATTTCTGCAATAAATATTGTATGTAAAAATTTTCCAAAAATAAACCTGACACTTTCCATCACTAAAAGAATAATAAAAAGGTGGTTCACTTGGAACAAAGATACCTCATTCATTCTTCCATTTATTAGGGAATATCACAAAAATTCCACTCTATTCAAATATTATATAAATTTGCCACGACAAAGTCCTCCTTTCAAGAAATGTACAACTGACTTTTCTAGGACAGATATTAAATGCATATTCTATAGGCAATGTTAGAAATTTAGAAGGAAAATGAGAGTGAATGATCACTTCCTCTTGAGGCCAAGGATGAGGCAAGATAAATTTTATTAATAAAATATATAAGGTGAATGTTGAAATAAAAGTCTATAAATCTATTGTGTACATTTTTGAATCAAATGTGGGCTGGAGCAATGTACTGGGACCCAAAGTTATAACATCTGTATGCCATGTTTAAGTGCTTGGACTTTTACCTAAAGGAAACAGGAGTCAAACACAAGATTTTAGGAATTAAAGTGGTAGCTGTTTTTATAAAGATAATTTTACTGTAAGTGTGAAGTATTTAAGGAAGTAGAATCCTATCAAAAGGAGTGAAGTGCCTAGAAAAACATAGTAATAAATCTAACAGAGCATAATGGTCTTTGTATAGTGTTAAAATAATAGAAATAAACATTACTGGGGTGGTTTAAAGGCTAAAATATGTGTTCATAACATGGATTCAAAGGTAAAGCAGGTGCATAAGGTACACCAGGTGTGTACTTGATAATAGGTGGTGGAAAATGGTGTATTTTAATTAAATTTTTGAGAAGAATCAGTTATTTTTAAAGAAATTGCAGTTTTTAAAGTATACACATAGCATAATGTAAAGATTTTGGAGACTGAGAAAATGGTTTCTATTTTGATCTGGGTTTTACTAAACGGGAAACCTTAGCATCTAACTGTCACTTGTTATGATTTGTATTTGTAGTATATAGAGAACAAATGTGATCAAATTAGTGTAAGATTTGTGGACACATGATACAGTGCCTGTTAAAGAGTAAATACTGCAAAAATAATAAATGGTGGAGAAATCCATGTTGTTCACTTCAATGGGATATTCATAGGTATTTAATATACAATTATATATTTTTAATGATATTTTCAATACAGAGAAATATATTGTGAGGCAATTTTGTTGCCCAAACACCATAGTGTGTAATTCCACAAATGTATGTGGCACAGGTCAATCAGTCAAAGTATGCTCTTGATGCCACTGAGACACAATAATCTGAGATTTATGAGGTTCTCACCACTGTAAATGACCTACTATTTTACGGCAATTGTTTTTATAAGTAGAAAGAGTATAATAAAAGAATAATAAAAACTAATTTATAATATATATAGAAAGTAGTTATGTAGTGGTTTATTATCATTATCAAACATTATGTACTGTGCAACTGGCAGCCCAGGATTGTTTATATCAGCATTACCAAAAAACTAAGTAATCGATCTATGTCACAAACCCGGAATATGCTAAAAGCAAAGCTTTATCTTAATTTTACCTATTTCTAAAGTTCATTAGTAAACACCAAGCATTAAATATTGCAATACTAAAGCTATGCTTTGTGTAGTTCAAATGATTCAACAAAAAAGTCATGTAAAAGTTCTAAGTAAACAACAATGTCACATATATGACAAAGAAAAATTGTTCTTATTTAAAATTATATGACACATTTTTCCAGAAATTATTTATATAGTCTTCACAAGAGAAAATGACTATTAAGGTACATTAAATTGCATAATTAAAATGAGGAAAATTATATAATTTTATTAGACTAGTTGTTTTATAGTTTCAAGGCAGATATATGTCAATTATGTCAACATTGTCAAGGAATAATATCCTCTTTTTCTTAGAAATACATTTTTATTCTTCTTAAAAAATGAAAATTATCATAAATTGCATTAGAAATTCTCAGAGAAAACAATACCAGAATACCAATCCATACCTCCTAGCATTGCCACATCTGGAACACTGACACCAGATTGCTGAGATGATAAAGAGCACTAGCAATTTCCATCCGTTGCTTGAGAAACCACAAAAGATTCAGTAACTTTAGAAGCTAGTTTGACAGTTTCCTATAAAACTGAACAAAATCTTATCATATAATTTAGCCATCACATTACTTGGTATTCACACGAAGAGACTGAAAACATACATCCCCATGGAACACTGTGCACGGAAGTTTAGAGCAACTTTATCCAAAATATTCAAAAGCAAGAAGAATCACAGATGAACTTGTACATGAGTGGATCAATAAACTACTGTTTACTCCCATGTAATGGAATATTCTTTAGTGCTGAAATGAAAGGAGCTAGCAAGTTGTGAGAACAAATGGAGGAAACTTAAATGTCTGTTGCTAAGTGAAAGTAGCTAGTCTGATAAAAGTGTTTTGTGTGCTATTAATTACCTAATATTCTGGAAAATGTCAAAAGAGAAATGAAAAAGATCAGTGGTGTGAAGTGTTCGTGGAGAAAGGGTAAATAAATGGCAAGAGGATACAGGATTCCTAAGGCAACACAAATAATACGTATGATGCCAAAGCGGGTATACATGCCATTTACATTTGTCCATGCTCACAGACTGCTCAACACTAACAGTAAACTTTACTATAAGCTATGGACATTGTATGCAGAGTGTGTGTCAAGGTACATTTGTCCATTGTAACAAATGTCCTACTCTATTGGAGATGCAGATATTGAGTTAGGCAATGGACACATGAAAATCTTATATCATGCTGAATTTTGCTGTAAACAAACACTGATATAAAAACTTGAAGCCTCATTTTTTAAAAGGTCCTGAGGATAAAAAATACTTAAAATAACTTCAGTTTATGAAAGTAAGCCCACTTGCATTTGTGATTTTTTGTTAATACATTACTTTGAAACATTATTTTAAACTGAGCACATATAATTAATTCTATGTTTTATTTTCAGATTTAGAAACCCCTCAACTGTTGTCATCACGCTGTTAATTGAGTGTTTGTGTGAAGACAATAGTATTTTCAACACCAAAAGCAAAAACACTGTTCCCCACTGTTTGATTTGAGTCTCTTTTTTTTAAGGATATACTCGAAGCTTGTTTTAACAGTGTTTCTCAGTCTATGAATCTTGGTTTTTAACTTCCTATCTGGCAAATTCATTACAATGCATCGCTGCTGTCAATCTATTTTAATATATTTTTCTTCAATAACTTCAAAGACTGCAGCAGTCTCTTTAGCATTATGAATAAGAGAATATTCTTAAGATACAGTTACAAAGAAAAATGAACATATAAAACTAAGTCTGAAGAATGCAATTCTCTAGGTATGCATTCATCATTTCAGAAAACTGACACCATGCTAAGAACAATTACAGTGTAACAGGGAGAGTCAGATCTGTAAGAAGTGAGAAGACGCGAAGAAAAATAATTGGATAAAAGATTCTGGACACATTAAAGATTTGGAAGCACCAGGAATACTTCTGCTCACCTGGACAACAATTTTTCTGTCTAATGCATGTCAAAAGTAAGTATTTCAGAATACTACAGTGAACTGAAAACTTGAAAGTCCCAGGGAAATAATAAAACATGAATTGAATTTAATATTGACCAATTTCAGTTATTACCTGAGAAGTAGCTACACATTCTTCACCTCCTTTTTACCTCAAACCCATGGCAGATGACTCTGCGTATGATCCTGGAGATTTCTTCCCACAGTTTCCAAGAATTGTGGTGGGTCATGAGGACGCCTTTTCCAATTACTGAGCATTGATGCTCTGGTTGTCAATGCTTATTTCTCCGAGACAATCATCCACATTTATGAGTTCATCCCTTCCTATCTAAAATGAATTCAAGCGGATTGAAAGGGTTAGTTACTCTTCCCCCCATTTTGTTATTTTCCTGTCAAAGAACCACACTTTAATACTATTAATCATACATAGCAAATAAATTAGAAGGTCATCACACATGCCCACATGCTACACACACGCACGCACACACACACAAATCAAGGAAAGGGCGTCAGATGTGCAGTGATGATAGTATTCTGGCTTACAGCCAAATTACCACAAGGTATAGAAGGAAAGGAAAATGTAACTTCTTAAAAAAAATAGGGCTCCAATAAAAACTTACCACAGAAGACACCTGATGGCAGATCTAATAGGCAACAACTTTACAACTGTCTTTTAAATATGCAAAGAACAAAGAAAGACTTAGAAAATGTCAAGAGAACAATGTACAAACCACTTTTAACATTCTTAAAACCACATGTAACATATTCCGGGATAGGTATTCTTTTAGTCCGTAATTTAACCTAAATAAGTTTTAAAAGGCATTCTGTAAAGAGTATTCTCCAACAGCAACAGGACAAAGTTAAAAATCAATACCCACAAAACTAGAAAGTTCACAAATTTTTCAACATTAAATAATATACTTCTAGCAACCAAAAAGAGGAAATCACAAGAAAACTTAGAAAATAATATAGACAAAAGAAAAAGGAAATGCACATATCAAAATTTGAGATAAAAGGAAGCAGTGAATGGAGAAATGAGTGTGAATGTCTACATTAAAAAAAGAAAAAATACCTACAGATAAGAAGCTCATTTTATAATTCAAGGAATTAAAACAAAAAGCCAAATACATCATGTCACGGCTTGTAACTAGATGTCCCTCCAAAGCATTATGGTGCCAGAGATGGGGCTTTTTGGAGGTGACTGGATCATGAGTGAGTGGTGCTGAAATCAAGGATACGATGCTGAAATTGATCCACAGGGTGATGTTAGTGTAGGGGTCTGAATGCTACCTTACCTTAAGGGCTGGTATCCTAGAGAAAATAAAAGTCAGAAAGAGGGATGCTATTGGTGTTACTGGTCACTTGTAGCTTGCTACTTGCTGCCTTTCTGTCTTCCATCTGCAATGATCTGTTTCTCCTCTGCAATGCCCCTCTGCCTTGTCACCCTGCCTTGGAGTCGGCCAACTACAAACTGAAATCTCTACAAACAGTGAGCCAAGTAAACCTTTTCCTCTAACTTTGGGCATCAGGTATTATGTCTCAGCAACAAGAAAAGTAACTAAGACATTTCATAATGAAGCATATAATAGAAATGAAAACATAAATTCAAAAGCTAATAGAAGGTCTTGAAAAAAATCATTGAAATCCTAAGTGGTTCTTTGTTAATGTAAAAAATGGACAAAGAAGAGAAGAGAAAAGATTCAAATTATACAACTAAGGAATGTAATGACATTGTTTCCAAATTTATAGAAGTTAAAGAAATTCAAGAGAATATGGTACTGTGAACAGTTGTCCACTAAAAATCATAAAATTTGTGTGAAATGAGTAATTTTTTAGAAATACAAATTCCACAAAAATTGAATCACAAAGAACTAGAAGATTTCACCAGACCTGAAACATATATGCATACCAAATAGGTAATAAAAAAAGTCTCAACAGTCCAAAAATCTAGACCTAAAGACTTCACAGTTGAATTTTATCAAACCTATAAAGAACTAATATTAATTTTTATTAACTTTTTAAAAATGTTCAAGAAAGAATAGTCATTAACCAATTCTATGATACAAGCATGACCTGATACCCAAAATCAAAGAAAAACATTGTAGTGAGAAAATTAAAGATTTCTTCCCCCATGATTAGTAAATAGTTATGGTATGTATGGAAGTTTTGGTATGTACATAACTATTATAAGTATCAGAGCAAAAATCCTCAAAACTCCCAGTTAACTGAATTTAGCAACAATTAAAACAATTCTGCAACATGATCAAATGCAAGAATGGCTCAACATGCAAATATTGATCAATGTAATGAATCATATTAATGGAACCCATGACAGAAACTACATTATCATTTTAACTGATGAAGAAAAAGCATTAGACAAAGATCAACACTTGCTCATTATATGAACATGCAATAAACAAGCCATAGAGGGAGGTTTCCTCACAATAATAAAAGACATCCATCAAAAACCCACAGCAAATACCCTAATCAATGTTAAAAAGCTGAATGATTTCCCTATAAAATCAAAAAAAGTGCCAGGGTGACTGGTTTGCAAGTTATGTTAAGCATAGACTTGCAAGGTCTAGTTAGAATAATTATGAAATAAAAAAAGATTCAAAAGACATATGTATTGACAAAAAATACATGTGTTTCCTTATATATGGATTTCATATGAAGAAAACTAAAAGATTTCACAACTGTTAGAAATAATGGATTAGCTTCACAAAGTACTAGATACAAAGCAGCAGAATTCAAATTATCAGGATACACTAACAATAAAGACTATGAAAGGGAAATTAAGAAATAATTATATTTATAGCAAAATTAGAAATAGCATACTTTGAAATTAACCAAGTATGTGAAAGCACTGTAAATTGAAAGTTATACATGATATGCAAAAGAAATTAAAGAAAAGACATACATGGTAAGGCAGCTGATGATGTTGAACTTGAAGACAATACAATTAAAACAGT
>RJWM01050807.1:0-10641 GCA_004363535.1 Dasyprocta punctata
TAATTTCTATAAATTTTGCAGTTACTGTATTCTTTATCACACTGTATATGTGTAGTAAGTTTTTCATCTTTTGAAAGTTCTTTCAGTGACACAGAAGCTAATCAATTGAGGTAGGCGGAGCATTGTGGGTTCGAGGCCGGCTTGGGCTACAACGGGAGTGCAAGGCCGGCCTGAGCTACATAGTGCGACCCTGCCTCAAAAAAACCAGGGCCGGGAGTTTGGCTCAGCAGCTTAAGCGCCTGTCTGGCAGGTGCGAGGCTGTGAGTTCAATCCCCGGTGCCGCAAAAAAAAAAAAAAAAAAAAAAAAAAGAAAGAAATTTGACGTTTGCTGATTGGGAAGGTAGATTGAGAAGACGTTCCGTGCACGCGTGCATGCATTTGTACTCACACATATCCTTAGGGTGTAGGTTGTTACTGAGCTGCAAATCCAAGTGGGTTCTCTTGAGCCACTAGAAAGTATCTATGTTCCCATCTGCTCTCACTTTTGCCATGTTTTTCACAGACCCACTTCCCAATCTGTGTGTTTTTATGAAGTACGGTGGCCAGTACAATATTAAGTACAATACAAGTGCAATATTAAGATTTATAAAATGTGTAGTGATTGCTAAAGCTGTTGTTCTTATATCGTGAAGTGAATTCAGGTTTAGTATTTTTTGTTTCATATTTGAAAAATCTGGTTTACAAAATCTTCAAATCCTCTCCTTCTTATACCCTGAAATGAAACAACTATGTGTACAATCCTGTGCACACACAGACTTGGGGAAATTATCCACTGCCTTCAGTGCTGGCTTCTCCCTCTGCATAAAAAGGCTGGGGTCGCATGGCCATGGAAACAGTGTGACTAACGGACACACAGTTCTAGAGTAGATTTCTCCTGGTTTTATAATCATAGCTGAAAATGGACTCTCAGAGGAAGGAGATAGGAAACATAAAAAGAGTATTTTCAATACAATGTCAAGTTTACATCTTCGAAGAGAAAAATTGTATTTTAGAACACACATATACACATATGTACGTTTTAAATGCTCATATTAGTGGGCAATCTCAGTAGTGATTTTAAAAAAATACAAAAGGTTTACTGGGGAATAGGAATAGCTCCTGAGAGACAAGAGGGGTCCTGAGTGGGTGGCCACTGAGGCCTTTTGTTCACGGTAATTTATATAGCAGAGTTACAATGTGGGTTACAACAGGGGTACAATGTGGGTCAAACTATAATCAGCCAGTAAGATTGCAAGTTTAGCTGTGGAGCTAATATTGACTCCCTAGGGAATCAGGGCACATAGCAAGGACCCATGAGTGGCACCATTAACCTCAGCTTATCTAGGACCCCTGAAATAGAAGCATGAAGGGAAAAGGATAGGTCCAGGCATGCCGGTCACCCAGCTGGGTGTCTGATGCACTTCTGAACTTAATGGACTGGGTGCTACCAATTGCAGCATAATGTTAGGTTTCCATTCACCCCTCAGGAAGTATGCAAGTCTGACTGTTGTGACTTTACCTTGAGTCCTCGCCTCCTTCAGACACACTTCCCACGACAGTTTTCTTGTGTCCTCATCTTCTGGACTGACTGGCTTGAGGGCCTGTCCCTGTCTGACTGCCTGTTAATGGCTACCTAACTTAGCTGGCTGTAAGATCTGCCCCCGAAGAGCTGTCTGTAACTGCGGATAGGGGGAGTGTGTGGAGTTTCCGTCTAGATGCTTCAAGCTGGGGAGGGTAGAGACCACTCAGGGGCCCTCTCCAGAAGTCCCCGTCTCTAATGGGCCTTGGACAGAAGTCATGTTGGGGGTTAGCAGTTATGAGTTCCCTTTAGGTCAGTCTAGTGGATCCCAGTGAAAAGAGTCAGAAAGACAAACATATAAGCACACAAAACAGTTATTTTTAAGTCAGAATTCACTCTCAAATATACTCTGAAAGCTGACCCACAATAATCCTTTTACAGTTTTTAGATTTGTGACTATACATGGACTAGGCAGATCCTTCTTACAGATCAGCGGTTACCAGAGACCTCTTGTAATAAGAGTCAGAAGGAAAAATCCTTTCATACCTGTGAAAACAAGCAGTGAATCCTGTGCAGGGACTGCCTGGGCTCCAGTAGGAGCTGGCTGTTCCCTTGGATGTTTCTCCTCTGGTCTTTTAGAATGAACAACACGATACTCATCTCCACGTCATAGCAGCCTGTCACGCCACTTGTTTCTCACTAGAAGTCAATGCTTGACCTAAGAGCAACATCACATCGCTCCAGTCCAGTTCATGGGCCTGAGGAAGTCCCCTGAAGACCTCAGCTTACTTACCAGGCTTGTCTGAAAACTTTCCCAGATCTCGTTTGACCTGTTTGAGGTCTTTGAGAGCAAAGGACGCATGGACACAGGAAGGGATGAATTTGTCACCCATCTCCTATGAGAGACATTGCCCTTGAGAACTTTAACAAAATGAGACAGAGCTGGGGACAGCCTAGTAGAGGCTTCAGTTAAGGGTGACTTGGAAGTCTCCTCCTTAGGGTGCAGAGGACAAGAGAGGAGGGAGTCCGGGCTCAGTAATGGCAGATGCATCAGACTGTGCTCCAGGGACCAAGACGTCTGGTCTTCTGGTGGTCCACATCTGCACCCCAAATACTAGTCAGGCTTGTTTTTCAATGCAGAGAAAGTAGAGCATGACATAGCTCTGGCCGTCCTCCTCTTACAGTGCCAGTCCAACTGTAAAACAATACTGCAGTTAACGCTTCCCTCTGCCTTCCATTCTGCCGAGCCCCACAGCAATGCCTACCTTTGGTGCCCTAAATGAGCACCCATTTTCTAGGGGTCCAGGAGCTTCCAATTGGAAAGGAAAAGAAAGAGTTTTAGGATTGCACAGAGAAGCCCATTACCAACCCCTGACACTGACAGAGGGGAACTTTCCAAACCTGTCCCGTAGCCTCTGACTGAATCCTCAGACCCACCCGCTCAAGCTGTCAGCGAAAGACAATTCAAAAAGCTGTCTGCAGGAGACCCATCTCATAACCGCCAAGCAAGTCAGATAAGAATACAAAACCTTATTTGCAAAACTAAAAATGTCCATCACAGAAACCCACATCACTGTCTTCTGTACTCTCAGTGTCTCAACACAGCACAAGCAAGCAGCCAAAGGCATAAGCAACCTGCAAACAACAGACGATAATTTTTGAAGGAAATTTTTTGCTTTGCAACTAATCAGCTCCTTACATTCAGCGGGATTCATTGTCAATTAAAATTGTACATTTGTTTTTGAGTTACTTAGGCAAATAGTAGTAAAAGTCAGCCCTGGATCTTCTCGGTGGCATTCACAGCAACCCTGAAGTGCAAATAAGAATATTAATGGTCGCTGAAGGGGCGGGAGGGTGGGCTGTCCTCGGGTGTGTGCAGGATGTCCATCAAGATCTCCACAGCTTCTGAGCGTGTGAAGTTAGGAGCTCTCAGATCTGTTCACGGGCTCCATTTCCAGTGCAAAAAGATCTTTGAAACTGTGGAGTCCCAAAGGGAAGCATCGCTTGCACGTGCCTGAATTGTTGTGTTATGACTTGAGAAGCAGCGAAAGCTCCACTTGCCAGAACGCTGTTCCCCAGCCTGCCAAGGGACCTAGCTGGACACTCAGCGTGGCCGATGCCCTCTCCCAGGGCAAATATTATATGCAGTAGTATAATGCATCCCTTCCAGGAATCTGAAGAAAACTCAGATCTCTGGTACCATGGGGCCTGGAAAGACTGGGCTTTTAGTGTCATAGGAGCGAGACAAAGGATCCTGTGTCCAGAGAGAATCAGGAGTCATGGGCACCCACAGGACAGTGGGAAGGGCACTGAGGCATACATTGCTTCTAAGAGGCCTTATATATCAGCTCTAAACTTTTCTGGAGGCCACCAATAGAACTATTGCAGCTCTGGCCCTTTGGCTTTGACTCACTCTCTCATCAATTATAAATAGCCCCATGGACTGTGCTGTAGGCATCATAAGCATCTAAATCATTTCCAACCTCCCTTACTGGAGTGCTGTTATGTTAATTGGTGATTATCTCCACATGGGCACTTATTTGCAGCAGTCCAATAAAACTGCTTCCAGCAGGTGCTTACAACGCCCCCCTGCATTTTGGCCTGAGAGCTGTGTGAATTTCCCGATGGACACATTAGCTCTTTGGCTGCTCCTTGTGAGTCCCCTTACCATGATCGTAAGGCCAAGGCAGACCTGTTCTTGTCCCAGGGCTGAACTATTGATGCGTTACCATCAATCGTTACCTTCAGCCACCACAGCCGCCTCGCTGCCCTCAGAGGACGGAAAGGACCGCGGAAGACAGTGTGGTCATTGGGTCCAGGGGTCGGCAAGCTCCCGAGAGGGCAGTTTAAACAGGGAATGGTTTAATATGAACTGTCAGCCAGCAGAAGGGGATGGATCTCTGTGTACAGAGAAGGGAATGCTGAAAAATGACAGGAAACAGACACGGGAAGCGGAGGCCTTTCCAGAAATAACTGACCATCCCTAAAAGGGAAAGCTGGAGGAACACCTGGGGGACTGGGATGTGGCTGCAGACCTCGGGGTGTGGCCACCAGGAAGCCTCTGCTGGGTGCCTGTGGCATCTCTGGAAGCTTCTGGCTCAGGGCAGCAGAGCTGGCTGGGTTGGCACCGGAGCCTCACTGCCTGATACTAGTACCCGGACCATAGGAAGGATCAGGGCTCGCCCTCTCCCTCCAATCTGGCCATCTCTGCAGACCATCAACTTCCCCTAAACAGAGGCCAATTGCATGTCCAATTGCTGATGAGGCAACTGAGCATCCGTCTGAGTCGTCTCTAGTGGCAAGAGCTGTCACCTGGCCTCTGGGGTCTCTACTAACAGCAGTGTTGTGGTGTCCGATTCTGCACTCACGGTCTGGTGTTCTAAGTACCCATGCTGCCATGCACTCCCCAGGAGTGTGAGTGTGAGTGTGTGTGTGTGTCTGCAGTTTGGGAAATAGATACATAAACAAGAGCTGATCAAGAAACAGCAGCACAGCTGGCAATAGCTAAACCTTAGAAATAGTGTGTGCGCATCAGCAGGTGAAGAAATGAGGAAAAGGTGATGTCTGTACACAGTGGCGTGCAGCTCAGCTGCAGGGTGCGTGCAAGTTTTTTGTAGGAAAACGGATGGATCTTGAGGGCATGCTACCATGTGAAATAAATCAGACGCAAGATGTTATATATCATGGGATTACTGTTATACGAGAAATCCCAAGTACAAATAATGAACAATTAAAACATGGATGACAGGAAACAGGGAGGTGGACTTTTGTACATGGAAAAGAGGATTGAGGGAAGGAGGGAAATGGGAGAGGAGGGAGAAATAAAAAGATTAGGATGCAATACGTGTATGCAGCAAAGCCACACCATGAATGTATTCATTACATATAGAAAACATTCTAATAAAAAATGTAAAATGTAACCCTAAAAAGAAATGCAGTGAATGTTCAAATTTAAGATTAAATAAAATTGACAAACCCTTGCCCAACCTCAACAAAAGGGAAAAAATCCTCAAATCCATGCAATTAGGAATGAAAAGGGTGAAATCACAACGAACCCTGCAGAAGTCTACAAGATCATCTAAACCACTTTGAGAGCTAGTATTCTAATAAGACAGAAGGTGTAGAAAAATGGACAGATTCATAGATAGGTATGAATTACCAAAGCTGAATCAAGAAGATACAAAAATCCTAAGTAAACCAGTATCAATCAATGAAATCAAAGATGTAATTAAAAATCTACCAACAAAGAAAAGCCCAGGCCCTGATGGATTCAATGCTGAATTCTACAGGAAATTTAGAGAAGGCCTAATACCACTACTTTAAAACTCTTTAAAGAATTTGAAAGGGAAGCAATACTTTTCATTCCTGAAAGCAAGCATTATCCTGATACCAAAACTGGAGAAGGACCCTACTAAGACAGAGAACTACAGGCCAACCTCCCTAGTGAACAGAGATGCAAAATTCCTCAATAAGATGTTGGCAAACAAAATGCACCAAACCATTGAGAAGGTTTTACACCATGATCAAGTGGGATTCGTCCCTGGGATGTAGGAATGGTTCAACATAAATCAATGAATGTAATACACCATATTAACAGGGCCAAGGACAAAAACAATATGATCATCTCAATAAATGCAGAAAAGCTTTTGACAAAGTCTAGCACCCATTCATGATAAAAATCCTACACAAAATTGGAATAGATGGTCTTTATCTCAACCTGATATGAGTCATCTATGACAAACCAACAGCCAACATCTCACTAAATGGACAAAAGCTGAAAGCTTTCACTCTAAAATCAGGAACAAGACAAGGATGTCCACTTTCTCCACTCTTATTCAACATAGTCCTGGGAACTTTAGCCAGAGCAATTAGACAAGAGAAAGAAATAAAAGGAATAAAGATAGGAAAGGAGTAAGTTAAATTATTATGTGCAGGTGACATGATACTTTACATAGAAGACCCCAAAAACTCTACTAAAAGACTACTAGATTTAATAACCAAATTCAGTGGTGTAGCTGGATACAAATTCAACACTTAAAAATCAATAACCTTCCTGTACGTGAATAAAAAACTCACTAAGAGAAATTAGGGAAACCACACCTTTCACAATAGAATCTAAAAAAATGAAATACCTAGGATCTAATGAAGGATGTAAAAGATCTCTACATTGAAAACTACAGTACCCTGAAAAAGGAGATTGAAGAGGATATTAGAAAATGGAGAGATATTCCATGTTCTTTGGTAGGGAGAGCCAATATAGTAAAAATGGCCACACTTCCAAAGCTGTTATACAGATTTAATGCAATTCTGATCAAAATTCCAAAAACATATCTCACAGAATTAGAGAAAACAATCCTAAAATTCATTTGGAACCAGAAGAAACCTAGAATAGCAAGGTAATTCTGGGCAGCAAAGGTAAGACAGGGGGCATCACAATTCCTGACTTGAAGTTATACTATAAAGCTACTGTGATAAAAACAGCATGGTACTGGCAAAAAAAACAGACCTGAGGATCAGTGGGACAGATTAAAAGATGCAGAAACAACTTCAGACACACTCAGCACCTTATCTTTGACAGAAGTGCCAAACACATTCACTGGAAGAAAGATGGCCTCTTCAATAAATGGTGCTGGACAAACTGATTTTGCACATGCTGAAGATTAAAATTGGATCCATATCTTTCATCATGTACTAAACTAAATTTAAAATGGTTCAAAGTTCTAAATATTAAAACAGAAGCATTAAATCTGCTGGAAGATAGAATAGGTAAAACTCTTAAAGACATTGGCATAGGCAAAGATGTCGTGAATAAAACAATCACACAGGAACTATCACAAAGAATCAACAACTGGGATGTCATCTTATTAAAAAAAACTTTTGCACAGCAAGAGAAACCACCAACAGAGTGAAGACAGCACACAAGGTGGGAAAAAATGTTCACCAGCTGCTCCTCAGACAAAGGATTACTATTGAGAACACATAAATAACTCAAAAAAATTAGACCTTCCAAATTTAAAGACCCAATCCAAAAATGGGCATCTGAGAAGAATACACACTTCTTGAAGTGAAGATGAAGTGAAGATGAAGAAATACAAACAGCAAATACATATATGAAAAAATGTTTACTATCACTGGTCATTCGAGACATGCAAAATAAAACAGCACTGAGATTCTATGTCCCCACGGAAAGAATGGCTACTTCCAAAAAATCAACCAATAACAAATGCTGCAAGAGATATGGGGGGAAAGGAGCCCTTCTCCACTGTTGGTGGGAGTGTAGACTGGTGCAACTGCTGTGGAAATCAGTGTGGAAATTCCTCAAAAAACTAGGATTAGATATCCCATTTGACCCAGCTATTCCCCTGATGGGAATCTTCCCAAAAGGATTAAAAACATCATACCACAGAGATATATGTCCACCCATGTTTATAGCAGCACAGTTTGTAATAAACAGATCTTGGAAACCACCCAAATGCCCATCAACTGAGGAAGAGATAAAAAGGAAGTGATGTTTTTATACAATGGAGTGCTATTCAGTCATAAAGAAGAATAAACTGGTAACATTTATAGGTAAAAAGATGCAACTCAAGACCATACTCATTAATGAAACAAATCAGATTTGCATGTGTAAACATTGTATTGGCTCCCTAGTGTGAGAATAAAGAGTAAATAAGATCCAAAATGCACAATAGATATTGTGAAATGGGAAGAAACTAGTCAAAAGGAAAGAGAAACTGGGTTGAGGGCTGAAACTGGGAAAGGAGAAAAGAAGGAAGGGAAAAGAAAAAACAATATTTATATATACAAGATAGTTAAGATAATACTACTACTAACTTCTCTTAATCCATTGAAAAGTAAGGTTTGTGCTGATATTGTTTGGACAATTAAATGCTTATATTTTGTACTCTAGGTAACTAATTTACACAACTTTATTATTATTATTATTATTATTATTATTATTATTATTATTTTGGTACCAGGGATCAAACTCACAACCTTGCCCCTGCCAGGCAGGTGCTTATGCCACTGAGCTAAATCCCCAGCCCTATTTTTTGAGACAGGGTCTCATTATGCAGTCCAGGCTGGCCTTGAACTCACTTTGTAGCCCAGGCTGGTCTTGAACTCACAACAATCCTCCTGCCTCAGCCTCCGGAGTGCTGGGATTAAAGGCACACGCCACCAGCCCAACTTCCCTCATTTTTTCATCAGGGCTGTATCTGCCGTATCCCAGCCAGGACTGCAGGGGAGTTTATAATCTGCTCTGCAATTTTTTGCTTTGTGTGTAACTTTTTTTTTTCTCTTCACATAGGCGGGGGCCAATGTGCTTCTCCAGGATGTGAACGGGAACATCCCGCTGGACTACGCCGTGGAAGGGACTGAGTCCAGCTCTATCCTGCTGGCCTATCTGGATGAGAACGGTAGGAGGAAGAAAAGAGCTGATAGATTGTAAACACTTATGAATTTTTCTAGCCATGCTGAAATGATTTCAGATGCATGTTGTAAAATAAGATATTTTCCTCTTCCATTTTTCATGCTTTTCCTGCACGGTTGGTCTCATCACTGCAGCTTTTCACAGAAGCCAGTAAACATCTAGAGGTCAGCAGTGCAGGAACATTTCAGCGGCCTCTGAAGCCCGTAATCAGTAGGACCGGGTTTGTAATTATGATCTGTTCTCCCCCAGGAGGGGAAGGGATGTGAACCAGCACGATTAAATTTGAGCTAATGAGCGCAAGGTCGTATCAAGTGTCTGCTTCCTGGAGCCGATGGTCCCGGTGAACGCATCAGGGAGGAATTGGGTCAAGGGCGTTTGTGCGGCATCTCAGGAGTTTTGCTGCCGCACTTAGAATCACAAATGCTGTCAAATGGTTCCGGCCCGAAAAAGTGAGGTGGAGCCCCGAGTGTGTCACTGAGGAGGACGTCGGTCACAGAGATTAGCCAGTGCTCCTGGAGACCACTCTGCGCTGGGGAATACGCCACCCTGCACACAGGTGTGCACAGACCATGCTGACACGTTGGCTTTCACTCCTGGGGAGATACCCAGAAGGGGAATAGCTGAGTTAAATGCAACTTCTAGTTTCACTTTTTTGAGGACTCTCTACATGGATTTCCATAGTTAGGGCACTAGTTTGCATCCCACTAACCATGTGTGAGGGTTCCAGTTTCCCCACAGCTTTGCTGGCATTTACAATTATTTGATTTCTTAATGACGGACATTCTTTCTGGGATAAGATGGAATCTCAGTGTTGTTTTAATTTGCATTTCTCTAATGGCCCGAGACGTTGAACGTTTTTCCTCATATTTATTGATCACTTGTATTTCTGAGAAGCAGCTACTCATTTCCGTTGCCCAGTTTTGGGTTAGGTGTTTTATTTGGGGAAATCTAATTTTTTGAGTTCTGCCTGTTGTCTAGATATTAGTCCTCTGTGTGAGGCGTAGCCGGCAGGGTGGTTCCCCATGCTGCAGGCTGTCTCTTCACTTGGTTGCTTGTTTCCTTTGCTGTGCAGAGACTTTTTTCATTTGACGCAGTCCCATGTGTTGATTCTCGATGTTACTTCTTGTGCAATTGGGGCTCTATTCAGAAAGTCCTCGCCTATGCCTATGACTTCAAGAGTTTTACCTATTTTTATCCTACCAGCAGCTTAAGTGTTTCCATTTTAACCTTTCTGTCACTGATCCATTCTGCATGGTTTCTCTGACATGAGAAGTCTAAAATAAAAACAGAGAACAAAATAAAAGATAAATCTTTGGCACATGTGTTGGGGTCAGGAGGTGGAGGGAAGAAGGCAGGGGGAGGAGGGGGAAGGGGATGAAGAAAGAATCACGATGGGTCACTTTCACGCGCCAACTCCACGAGATGCAAGGAATCGCCACAGGCTGCAAGCACGTCTGAGAATAGGAAAGGAGAAATCAGAACAAATAAAACAAGACCTTCCTCCCATGTGGAGAACAGAAACACTCAAAGAGCGAGGCCCTCCTGTCCCTGCCGTTGCTATGTAATGATGAACAGAGAAGGTCCAGCCCCTGGAGGGTAACCGCAGAGAGAGAGAGAGAGAGAGAGAGAACTCCCACACCGCCTGGCGCCTCCAGGGCTGGGGACGCTCCCTCCCGCCCGGAGCCGCAGTGTCCCGTGCCATCGCCTCCTG
>RJWM01050808.1:0-10641 GCA_004363535.1 Dasyprocta punctata
ACAGGTGCTTAAGTCATTGAGCCAAACTCCCAGCCCTAGTTTTTTGAGGCAGGGTCGCACTATGTAGCTCAGGCCAACCTTGTGCTCACACTGTAGCCCAAGCTGGCCTCGAACTCACAACACTCCTCCTACCTCAGCCTCCTGAGTGCTGGGATGAAAGGTGTGTGTCACCACGCCCGGCTTGGTTTTCTATATTAATTTATAAGTCTGTCACAGGCCTAAGTGATTTGTCTGAGGAGTCATCAGCTGGTACAGAAAAACAGCTCTCCACGCTAAGGGTCATAGTAGAGCCCCGTAGTGTCCTGCGACTGTGATGTCCCCGAAGGCAAGATAAGATCACAGCTGAGAACTCTGACTTTCACTCAGCATTTCAGGGCAATAACTGCCAACCTTGGAGAAAACAGAAATCTTTCACTTAGCAAATGTCTTTGTTCCATTTTCACAAGGTCCTGCTCACTTTTGTACCTTTGTGCCTCAGTTATTCCCTGAACTTCCCTGCACACACCCTGACATGCTATGCACTCAATAAGTAGTGGACAGTTCAGAGAAGTTGGAGTCCTAGCCACAAGAACTCTCATCTTCCTGGACCCCCATATACTATATTACTTTTGTCTGTTGTCTTTTATCCTTCACCATACACTTTCCCAAGGTACTGGAAGATTGGCCTGTTCCCAATACACATAAAATCTTATATTTCACTAAGAATAAAAACAATTGCTGAAGGCTAATTTTAGGAGACCATATCAGGAGAATTGAGCCCTAATTAACCTCCTCTGTGAGCACAGAGGAGAAAGGCAGCAAGCTGTGCTTCTTTGTCTGTGTGCAGCTGTGTTAACATGGTGCTACTTTCAGGAAAGTCAACACAGCCAAGATCTGGTTGTTCATCTGGGCATGTCCTATAGATGGTGGGAGACTGATGAATCTTGTGTTACTCTAATTGCTTGTTTCCATGTCTAAGTGAATAAAAGCAAGGTGAGCCAGATGCTAGGTGTGCTCTGTCTGCTAGAGGCAAGAAATCCCTGCCTATCCACATTCTAAAGAAACTCCGTGTGGTTTTGGTTTTCATCTTTGTTCCCAAATCCTAGTAAGTACAAACTCATAGGCTGGCTCTTACAGCTAATAATGGCTTCCAGAATCATGGTGTAATTTGATCTCTTTCTTCTATGACATGCTAATTAATATACCATTTTCATAATATTTCAGTAACTCTGTACTCAATGTTTCCTGTAAATAAAAATAACACACCCACATGAAACATTATTTTTATTTATTTTTTTTTTTTTTTGCGGCACCGGGGATTGAACTCACAACCTTGCACCTGCCAGGGCAGGCGCTTAAGGCACTGAGCCAAACTCCCAGCCCTGGTTTTTTTGAGGCAGGGTCGCATTATGTAGCTCAGGCCGGTCTTGCGCTTGCGTTGTAGCCCAAGCCGGCCTCAAACTGACAATGCTCCTCCTACCTCAGCCTCCCGAGTGCTGGGATTAAAGGCGTGCGCCACCACGCCAGGCTCCCACATGAAACATTATTAAAAATTCTATTTTATTAATTCCCTTTGCCTATATTGTTCTTTTCCCAGATGTATGCTTAGGTTATAACTTCATTTACTTCCAATCATGTTCAGATGCTGCCTTATCACTACTATATGTTTAATATTAAATTGTAATGATTTCTTAGCATTTAATTATCATTGTAGTTATCATTGTCTCTTTAAATAACTTTTAAAACTACAATTTATTTTATATGCATTTATTATTGAAATTATGTCTCTTTTGCTATCAAGATGATACAATGTAGAAGGAAAATTTTGTTTGAGATTTTCCTCATTGGTGGATTCGAAGTACATGGAAAATCTGCTGGCCCAGAATAGCCCCTGGGTAAGTTTTTACTTAATAGATAAATAAATGCATGCATAAATTATGTATTTTTGAAACACATGTTCCTATCCAGTTCCTTTAGTGATTTATCCAATGATCCAACAAATTAGACTTTATTGAAGAATCAGAAGAAAAACAGGAAAGTAGTATTCCTAAGGTGAATCTATAGAACTATAGTGTGAACTTTGTATTGCATTAAGTTTGCTCTAAAAAATTTGGGAATGAAAATTTACATAAATCAGTTTTCTGTGCAGTTTTAACATGAGAGAAGCAGGGTTTACAGGAGAATGAATTTTATCAAGTTTCAGTGAAGCATGTAATTTCATTAAACTACAGGGTGCCCAGCAGAAGGACATCAAACTATACAAGAAAATGCTTAAAACCATTCATTGTATTTAATTTCTTTTGAATCAACAGATGAGAGATAACTTATCAAAATAAGACATTTTGAAGAGTTATTAAATTAGTAATTTCCTTTAAGGAAATACTATTTAGACAAAAGAATATTATAAAACAGTAAATTTTATTTTAAAAGAAGATCATTTCATAAGGAGATAATAAGACATTTAATGGCACTATTCAGTACTACCTTTCATTTCTAATTCAACTATGATACTATCACTACCTCTCTATGAAATGCCAGTTCCTTCTAAATCGGCTGTTCAAAATGCAACCTTAGAGCAATTTCCATCTGTGGCTTTCTCTAAACTTAGGTCAGAGTCCTGCTCTAATTTTTCATGCATAAATAGTTGGAAGTTTCTAGAAATTTGACATTTTCTAATTCAAAGGAGGCGAAACTAGCAATGTCCCAGTTTTAATTCTCCTACAACTGTAATGAAGTCATAGCTGATTCAACCATGGAGAACACACCCTTTATGCCAACAGGGAAGAGTTGGTTAACACCTTTTCCTTAATGACAATGAGTGAGAATGGATAAAAGAAAATGTCTTACATTTAATTATCTAAGACTTATACTTACCTAAAGGTGCATATTATTCACTATTCAGTGATAAGAAGTTCTAGGATGTTATGTAAATTAGTGTTGTTCATAAAATTAGAAGACAGAGGCTCAGTATTGGAGCCCTGGTCTCCCTGATAGAGACACAGAAAACTTAACCCTGTGAATTTCATTATTCACCATATTTGAAAATAAATGAATTTATTGCTATATCATGGTATTACCTCTACTTTGTTTTTACCTCAGGAAGCTTATGACACCAGTGTGTCCAAACACATCAGGTTAATAGAAAAAGAAAATTAAATTTAATAAGTGAATAACACAAAAACTATTAATGAACTATTGATGTTTTAATAAATTTAGAAGTCTTTGTTTTTGAGACTAAGTTAAATATTATAAATTGTAAGTAATTAAATGTTGGAAGTTCTGCATTTGAAATCCTTAATTAAATATATGGACAGATAAAAAACTTCTATAGCTAATTGCCAATTAATATGTCATGAAAATAATTATTTTTTATGGTTAAATAGGACACAGAGTGATTAAATAGAATTTGGAAATATTAAGAAAACTCTGGCAAGGGGAGTTGATACAAAAATCACCTATCCAAGCAAGTTGTCTCTCTCCAACAAAAAATGACCAGCCAACACTGTCCAACCAGAAAGAATATTCCTCTTTCTAGTTTTGAGATTCTCTCCCCTAGAAAAAGAAATCTAGGGGGATAATCCTTTGGTTGCTATGGTAAAACTAGTAGCAACTGACCAGGGATAGATAGCCTCAGCAGCACTAATGAACAAAAGCAGAAAAGTAACAATACAAATGTATTGAACTTTAATTCATCATTGAAAGGGAACCCCCCAAACAGGCTAAGAAATGCACTCCTAACTTAAATAGGACACCTGAGTACTATAATAGATTTAAACAAGGCCAAGAGTCTCTCTATGTAACAGGTAAATGTCCAGGATAATTGAAAATTCTTCTTTTACCAAGATCCAAGAAAATTTGTTTTAAAAATGGCCATTAACAGGTATAAATACTAAGATTAATCTTATGTAAGATTTATCGACCACAATTTTAAGGTAGTTATGAAGATGCTTAAACACTCTTATTTTCTTAATTGATTTCATTGAAAGAAATGAAAAAACTCTGAAAATCTGAGAGAAGTTATAAAACTTAAAAAAAATTCAACATAAATTAAAGAAACAAAAATAAAGCCATTCATTAGTTGAACTCAATGGGACAGTAGAAATGACAAAGGATACAATCAATAATCTTGAGGACAAATTAATGGAAATTATCCTGTCCTAAAAATACATTGTAGATCAGCAAAGAGAGAGAAGGAAAGAAAAAAAGAAGAGAGAGAGAGAGAGAGAGAGAGAGAGAGACAGAGAGAGTAAACAAGCAAAGGAAAGCCAAGGAAAGGCAAGGTAAGTAAGCAAACAAAAACAGGCTCAGGGATAGTGAAAAAATACAGCCAAAGATGCAAAATGCATATTTCTAAATATTTAGAAGGTAGGAGAAAGAAAGGTGTACTGAAATAATAATAATAATGATAAAAATAATAGTCATTACAATTATGTATTAAATTATACATTTAAATACTATAATAATATTCAAACATTTACCAAATTTGGTGAAAGATAAAAAATACAGATTTTTTTAAATTAAGTTCATTGTCACGATTTAGATACACAGAGCGATCACATTCATCATAGGGAATTTGTACCACCACGTGGTATGTCTTCATTTCTCTTGTTTTCCCAATACATTCCCCACTCTTTAATTCCTTTTCACCTCCTTATTTGAAAATCTTTTGTTTTATTTTTTCTTCTTTTCTCATTTTTCCATTTTGCTTTTTTCCTTCTCCCTTCCCTCTTCTTAGCTTCCCTTTCCTTTTGAACAATTTCTTCTTATTTCAAAATATCTGCTTTATGTTTTGATTCATATTTACACTTTCAGTTTCTCACATCAGAGTGACAATGTAATATTTACACAAGTAAGTGCAATTATTTCATTTAAGAGTATGGCCTCAAGGTGCATCGACTTACTTAGTAATGTTTTAAGTTTATCTTTCCTATGGGGGAGTAGTACTCCATTGTATATATAAAAAAAAGCAACAGGAAATCAACATCTCCTTTATCCATTCATCAGTTGAAAGACATTTGGGCTTTTCTAAGATTTAGCTATTACAAACTATGATGGTATAACCATGGGTGTGCATATATAACAGGGGTATGATGCTTTTAATTCTTCTGGAAAGGTACCAAGAAGAGGAATAGCTGGGCCAAATGGGACCTCTAGTCCTAGTTTTTTAAGAAATCTCTATACTGATTTCCAGAGTGGTTGCACCGGTCTATTCTCCCACCAGTAGTGGAGAAGTGTTCCTTTTACTCCACAGTCACACCAGAATTTGTTATTGGTTGATTTCTTGATAATAGCCATTCTTTATGGAGTGAGATGCAATCTCAGCATTGTTTTGAGTTGCATTTCTCAAATAAGTAGCAATGTTGAACCTTTCTTTATATATTCATTTAGTATTTGTATTTCTTCATCTGAGAATTATGTAATCATTTCAGATGCCAATGTTTTGTTTGGGTCTTTAATTTGTGGGCCTCTGATTCTTTAAATGTTCTAGATATTAGTCCTTTGAGGAACAATTATTAATTTTTTCCTACTCTATGGTTTGTCTATTCACCCTATTTGCAATTTAACTTTCTGTGCAAAAGATTTTTAATAAAATGAGATCCCAGTTGTTGATTCTTTGTAACATTTCCCATGTGGTCAGAGTTTGGTTCATGAAGTCTTTGCCTACACCTATGTCTTCAAGAATTTTTCCTATTCTCCCTTTTAGCAGATTTAGTGTTTCTGTTTTAATATTTAGATGTTTGGTCCATTTTGATTTTATTCTAGTGCATGGTGAGAGACATGGGTTTAGTTTTAGTCTTCAGCATGTAGAAAGCCAGATCTTCCAGCACGATTTATTAAAAGTGCTGTTGTTCTTCCAGTGAACATGTTTGGCCTCTTTGTTACAGTTAAAGTGAGTTACTGCTTGGAATTAGTTTTGTCTCTTCTAATCTTCTCCACTGATCCTCAGGACTGTTTTGTTTTTTTGTTGTTTTTATCCTTGTTGTTTGTTTGATTTTTGTTTGACAGTACCAGACTGTATTTTTAATAGTAGCTCTGTAGTATAATTTCAAGTCAGAGATTGTGATGCCCCTTGACTTGTCTTTTTTGCTGAAAACTGTTTTTGCTACTCTTGGTTTCTTGTGGTTTCAAATGTATTTTGGATTGTTTTATCAATTTCTGTGAATTATCAGAGTTTTTGATCAGAGTTGCATTAAATTTGTTTCTGATCAGAGTTGCATTAAATTTGTATTATGATATTGGAAGTATGGCCATTTTTACTATGTTAGCTCTTCCTAGCCAAGAGCAAGGGATGTCTTTCCATTTTCTGATATCTTCTCCGTCTCTTTTTTCAGAGTACTGTAGTTTTCAGTGTAGAGATTTATTTAATTATGTACTTAATTTATTTCAATATTATTGTAAAAGGTGTTGTTTCCCTAATTTCTCTGTCAGTGAGTTTGTTATTTGTGTACAGGAATGTCATTGATTTTTTAGTGTTGCCTTTGTATCCAGATATATTACTGAATCTGTTTTTTAAATCTACAAGTTTTTTGGTGGAATTTTCGGAGTTTTCTATTTAGAGTATCATGTCATCTGAGAATAATGATAATCTAACTTCTTCCTTTTCTATTCTTATTCTACATAGTTCTTTCTCTTATCTAATTGCTCTGGCTAATACTTCCAGAAATAAATTCAGGTGGATGGCTTCTGATGTTCTCTATCTCAATGTCCCCCAGCCTGTCCTGGATGAGCTAAAGGTCTGGGTTTGTATTTTGTTTCTGCATTATGTCATTTTCTATTTTTTTATTTTACTTTATAATGAGGTTAATGTTTGTAAATTTCTTATGGTAGATAGTGTTATCACTAGTATTGATGCTTTCCCAGGAAATATTTAGTCCTCAGAGATATATTCTAGGTGTAGGCAGTTCTTTGCCTTTGTATCTGCCCCAAGATTCTTCCTTTCCAATTTATTTTTTTTAATTTTATTTTTATTTTTTTTAAATTTTTTGGTACTGGGGATCAAACTCATGACCTCACACTAGCCAAGCAGGTGCTTGTGCTGCTGAACTAAATCCCCAGCCCCCTTTCCAATTTATTAAGAATGAGAAGTTGCT
Organism: Dasyprocta punctata; assembly: GCA_004363535.1. Classification (NCBI taxonomy): domain Eukaryota; kingdom Metazoa; phylum Chordata; class Mammalia; order Rodentia; family Dasyproctidae; genus Dasyprocta; species Dasyprocta punctata. The sequence goes on from RJWM01050808.1 coordinate 7,071, forward strand.
ATCTGTTTGGCTCAGTAGCCTGTCCTTTGGTACAGGACTATAGAGATGGTTTGATTCTGGCAATCACAGTGTTGTTATAAAAGGGAGAATAACTAACTACAACAGGTGTGATGTCCTGACTAATGTAATACAATTAGCAATAACAGTAGCATCAAGCATAATCTAGAAACTGACAGACTGTGGTAACTATTAATTTGATACCTTTAACAATGGGAACATGACCTATTATTATATTATGAAATCTAACATAAATCATGAATTTGTGTGCAATGAATTTCCCCTTAGTAAAGTAATTTTACCTTGTGTGTGCATGATGTGATGTTTAAGAGAACTAGGGAACAAAAAAGAGAACCAAATGAAGCAAAATATAGTAGAAGCAAGGTTGCAGACCAAGAATGATCACCTGAACTTTGGGAAACTGGAGAAGAGAACAGTGTAGAAAGAATGAAGGAGAATGTAAAACAACATTCAAGTGAACCATGAAGACTAAAGACAATATTCACTCACAAAATATCATAAAATCAAGAAAGATAGTGGAGGAAAGAGAGAAAAAAAGATGAACAGAACAAAACAAACATAAAAGTAAAAGCCTAAAGAATCTAGAAAAAAATAAAACAATTAAAAAAACCCCAACTAAGGGCCGGGAGTTTGGCTCAGTGGCTTACGCACCTGTCAGGCAGGCGCGAGGTTGTGAGCTCGATCCCCGGTGCCACCAAAAAAATAAAAAAAAATAAAAAAAAATAAAAAAAAAATAAAAACCCCAACTAAATGGAAAATGAAGCTAAATAAATAAATAAATAAAAGTCCTCTGGTGTCCATGGTTCTGTGGTAGACTCCAAATCAGAGCTTCCAACTGTGCTGGGCAACCCCACCTAGCCTGCAGTAGGACTAGAGCTGGGAATGGGGCTGAACTTGGCTTCCCAATGTGAGGCCCAGGACCAGTGTTCAGCCAGCAGCTTTCTGTATGCCCCTTGGCAGCCCACCTTTGTCTCTTTACCCTGATTGTCTGTGCTTTGTCTCTCGGTTGCTGTGGCACCTTCAGGTAGAGACAGCCGGGGAGCTGCTCCCAGCCCTGTGTACGGTTCGCTCCTCCCAGTTCTTGCACAGCCTCCTCTGTTGCACCTCCACTGGTAAGCAGCATCACACCAGTTGTTGCAGGGCAATTTGTGGGTTTGTGGTGGTGGCTGTGGTGCTGTTGCTGCCATGGAAACAGCCCAAGGGGTGCTGAGTCCTCTTGAATCTCCTCTCCTGCAGGTGGAGTGCTTGCCTCTCAAGGCTCTTTATATCCTATACATCTGGGTCCCTCTCTCGTCATTCACTGTTTGCACCGCCTCCACTGGAGGCCCTGATATATTAACATGTTATATGTTATATTAGAACAATATTTAGACATTTACCAAATTTGAGGAAACATGTGAAAGTACAGGTTTTAAAAGTTTAACATACCTTAAACTGTGAATAATACCAAAACAGTAACAAGAGGCTTATTCATTATTCACTTTAAAAATATAGAAAAGTGAAAAGAAATCTGAATGTTTTGAGAGAAGAAATGCATCACCAGTAAGAAAATATCATTTGTCATAGGAGCAGTTTTCTCATCTGGAGGCACAGAAGCCAGGAGAATTTGGTACATCATTTCAAAAAGCCTGAGAAAAAACTCAAACAAACAAACAAACAACAACCTCTCAGCCGTGAATTCTCCATCCATCAAGGTAAAACAGTGAATGAAAATATTTTCAGACAAAGGAAAACAAAAGGTTTGCCAGTAGTACAATGTCCCTAAAATATTTATGCTAAGGATGTTATAAACCATATTAAATGACTATAAAAATTTAGAACACTAGATGATACTTATGACTATATTTAAAAATGAGAACCGTTAGTGAATCTAAAGGGGACTTTTCACATTTTACTAGGAAGTATAAAACGTCGATGGCAGTAGGTTGTATTAAATTATGGATGTATATTCTTCCTGGGGGAGAAGAAAAATGCAGTACAAAGAGTTAGAGTGGAAAATATATCCCCTAAGAAGGGTTAGATAACTCACATACAAACAAGAAAAGAGAAATAAAGGAAAAATTACAACAGGAAATAAGTAGAAAGCAAATAACAAAATGGCAAGCTTAAGAGCTAACATATTAATATGTGACTTCAATGCAAGTAGTCTAAACACTCAAATGAAGAGACATTGATGGTGTTCCAAAAAAAAAAAAAGAGACTAAATAATATGATATGTACAGAATACTTGCCTATCAATGACACAAGTGGATTCAAAGCATAAGAATGGATAAAAGATGTGCCATACCAATACAAATCAAATAAATGCCAAGGATGGAAATATCACTATGCAACACAACTTCCCTAAGGAAAAAAATCACTAAGGAGTAAAAGAGACAATTCATAATTAAAAAGAAAAAGGTTAAGTCCACCAGGACAGAGAGATATTAAATGTGTGACCACCAATCCATAAACTGAAAATAAAGAAAGCAAAACTTGAGCTGAAGGGAGAAATATACAAATATATTACTATAGTCCAGAAATTCAGCACTTCATTGATTAATTTGTTCGCTCTTTTAAAAATTATAACATTCTCACATAAAAGCATATTTGGTTTTTGAAGGAAACATTAATGTCCATATTTATACACACAGTACAGATTGTTTTAATTTCTAAAAGAAATTAAGTAGGAGATATATGGTCAGTGATATTTCATCTTAGACATTATATGATACATAATATTTACACTCTTTTTTCTTTGTGTGTTGATACAATTTTTGTGTGGATATATTTACATATATTTTAAGCATGTATGTCTTGGTTTTCAAAATGCTTTTGCAACTATAAGAAAAATTGCAAACTTCTGTGAATAAATGAAGTGTTTTATCATTTTTAAGATAAAGCAAAACTGAATGAAACACCAATTAGATAAATACAAAATGAAGATTTTTCTAAGAGCATTTCATTTCCAACAATTGCCTGATGTGACAAAGACAGTAAGTGAAGTGACTGACAATCTCTTATATGTTCATTAATTTTAGCATAAATTTGAACATAGCTATTGGCATATTAATGTACTCTAATTATTTATTTCTACTTATTTCACTAAATGTATATATGTATGTAATGAAAGCAAAAATAGAAAATATATAGATATACATATATATATATATATATATATGAAACAATGAAATACTTTTTAGTTTTGTTGATTTTCTGAGAAATTTCTTTTCTGAAATTACTAGCCAAGAGACATAAGGGCATTATTGGTAGACGGAAACTCAAAATCTTTTGAAGCATATGGAGTAAATAAGTGTCCATTATTTTCATTTTCTCAATAGCAAAGAAGGCAGGAGCTTTATTTTGCAAGAGTTAAAATGCTCTTGTTAGGCGTCCTGTGCTACAGAACAAATGACTCCTGTGTCTCAGAATCTCTGTGCATTTAACTGCTGAAAGGAGATGGGTCTGGTAGATTTTGAAATTCTGAACACTTCTAAACACTTCATCACTAAAGAAGAGAAAATACTATTACAACTTCATTTATTTCTAAAGAAAGATTAGGATTCTCCAAAAC
>RJWM01050809.1:0-10626 GCA_004363535.1 Dasyprocta punctata
GCCTACCTCTGAGGTAGACATATAGCTCATTACCACCACAATAAGCTACATGTTATGTTGACTGGAATAAAAGACTAATAGGTTGAGGATGTATTTATCTGCTTGATACGAAAGCTGTTTCACAGGAGTACATGAGTGATAGCAAGGAGTTGAAGGTTATTAGAATCTGTCCAGTGTTAGACTTGACTCAGTCACTGAGCTTCACTGCAAAGTCCTATGTTTACTACTTTGTCCTATCCTCACTGATCTTAGCTTTGCTCCATGTTACTCTTTCTGAGTTTGTTGTAGTACTGGTAAAGGCAGTGCCTTGCCTATTAAAGTTGATGTTAAACTGGGTCACAACTGAGTCTCACAACCAAAAAATAAACCTATACTCATTCAGAGGTGTCTTCTCAATAACTTGCAGTGATGAAAACTAAATCATGAGTCTGTCACGCTGAAGCACAAATCCCCAGCTGATGCCAGAACAGATCTAGTTCTCTATCCATGAGTATGTGGTAGCTGTGCTGCCAGAGATTGAGAGAAATATAGTAGAGATGGTCCATAGGCTATCAAGGCTAATGTTAAACTGGATATACACCAAGGATGGTAAAGATGTAATTCAAAACTCAGATCCATCCTACTAGTTCATAGATCTCTGACAGTACTGGGAAAAGCCTGGAAGCTTTGTCTGAAAACTGTGTCTTTGGTATAGTGATCTTTGTTTTTGGCTTGGTGATGGATTTTATTGTAGTGGGCCTGGCACTGAGCTCCAAGTCAATGTCTCCACTAGATTTCCTGCCCTCCTCCTTACAGATGGAGCTGCACTTCCCATTACTTGTCTGAGGCTGAGGTAGGCATTGTAAACCACTCCCTTAGCTACCAAGCTAACACAGTTCCCATGGCTTCATCTATGTGCATTGTCCTGGTACTTCAGAGAGAGACAGCGAGAGAGAGAGTGAGTGTGTGTGTGTGTGTGTGTGTGTGTGTGTGTGTAGGTGAATATAGGTGTGGAGGGAGAGTCATCGGGCTCTACCTGGCATAACACTGACTTTCACTGTAGCAGGTCACTGGGTTTCAATCAAAGCCCATATGTAATCCTTTCTCCTTCACTCAGAGTGGAAAGCATCGTTCTCTACATTGGGTGATACTGAAAGATGGGTGATTTTCCTACTATTTTTTTCCCAAAGTTTCTTCACTTAATTTCTCCTTTTTTTAAAATCAGATATTACTATCTTTCAAGTGACTTCCTTAACTCTTATGAAGGTAATTTGGTACATGGTTAGTTGTTAGCACTGCTTTATCTAGGTGTAGATGTTTCTGGAGGATTTTAGCCACTATCATGTTCCATCTCTTAAGAACTGATTTTTAAAAATTATTTAACAGCAAGAAAAATAAGAAAACAAATAAAAAGAAAACATTGAATCCAGGGATGTTGCTCAGTGATAGAGCACTCGCATGGCATGAACAACAACGACTTGAACACCAACATTGAAAGAAAACAATATAAAACTAAGGAAAGATGAACAAAATATTTTGAATAAAATTATTGTTTTAAATTGCTGATTCCCCAAAAGTCTTTGAAATGAATAGATTCAATAACTGAGTTTATACCAAAATATAAAGGTAATTCACTACCATGTTCTTCAGTCTAACCCACTGTATCAATTAGAAAAAGCAACAAGCACACGTATGATAAGTAGAGAACCTAAAGAAATATTCAAATAAGAGGTTTCTTTCTTTTCTTTTTTTTTTTTTCCAGCACTGGTGATTGAACTCACAACCTCACACCTGTCAGACAGGCGCTTAAGTCACTGAGCCAAACTCCTGACCCTTCAAATAAGAGTTTAAAACTATTTCTAATAGAAATTTTAAGTGGAAAATTAAAGCACTGAAATAAATTGGAAATTACTGCAGATATCTAGATTAAATACCAAAATCATTTTATTTAGAAGCTAGACATGGTGCCTGCACTAAGATTATTGCTTCACAGTATATTTGGGCCTCTGATAAATTTAATACTACATTCAAAAAGTCCAAAAGACAAGCTCTACTCACTTTCTGCTTCCATGTCTTCCTCTGATTGTGCCAGAAATCTTATTTTTATATGATTTTAATTTTACTAATATATGAAATTAATAGTAAAATGATGATGGTAAAGAAACCTTCTAAACTGTACAATCTCACTTTTCCACTTATTTTAAGATGTTTAAGGCTAAGATTATTTTTCTATTTTGATGGCATTTTGTGTTTTCTTATTTTTAGAAAGATAGTATTCAAACTAGAGCAAGAATTATTAAACTACTACATTGTAATGATGGAAGTTGCTCACACGTCCGTTGAACATTGTCACAGTGGTGCTCCTGTGTGTTTACTGTGTAGTGAGATAGTGTATTCTAGTATAGTATAGTCAGGATCTTACTCTGTCTATATGTGTTTGGTTTTTTAGATTTTACATTATATGTTTGTGTCACAGTGTATAAGATTCACTTTGTCAGACTCACAAATTATCTTAGTTACTTTTCTTTTATTGCTGAAACAATACACTCTTTGTCCAAAATAAAGGGGAAAGATTTACTTAGCTCACAGTTTGTAGAGATTTCAGTCCATAATCAGCTGTCTCCAAGGCAGGGTGGCATGGCACAGGGGCTACAGTTCATGGTGGTGGGGTGTAAGATACCAAGCACAACAAAAGCAAAGAGGGGTGAGAAAAGTCTTTCCTTCCCTTAAATTGTATGCAGGCTATCTGCTCTAGGGCAGGTATAGCACTCACATCTCTAATCCTCGCACTAGACAATGATCTCTTTAGATATCTAAATAAAACTGTGCTTTTTAGTACAAGTCAGAAAATGTGATTGGTTTGTTAATGCCTTTAAAGTAAATTTTTTTGTAGCATGCTGTTTACTCTAAGAGTAAACTTCTTTTAAAACTCTCACTTAACATAGCACACTCATAAATTGTTTGCACATGTGTTTTGGGGTAATTTATCTTAGTTTTCTTATTTGCAAATTTTTTTTCAACCAGGTCATTTATTTAGTAAATATTAGAATGTTTGAAATCTTTTTAAAACTAATAATAGCCAGTTAAGGTATAGGTACTATTATGTTATGACAGTTGTATATATTTTATTAATAATAAGAAATAATGATACAATTGTATAATTTGAAATATATTTTATTGATATTTATCGCATATATCAAACAAGTTTAACTATTGTTGCACATAATTTAATTTAACAACTTTAACAATTTTGAAGTATATAAATGCAAAACCAGGATTTCTGGGGTTGCACTGATTACCATGCACAGCTTCAAACTGTGGTTAAAATTTTTTAAGGTTAGTTAATATCAGATTAGATATGCCACTCCATTTAGCTATCTCTCAAAAATATTAGAGTGCAATTTTTTATTGTTCTTATTTTAAAGACTTTGAATGTTGAAATATGTTATATACAACATAGCTATCATCACAGTAAATAACGAGCCATAGACAAAAGCAAACATGCTCAACTGTTGAGCTTCATCTTTTTTTTTTTTTTTTTTTTTTTTTTTTTTTTTTCTCACTGCCTCCTACTCACTGGCAGGAAATTTCTAGTCTCAGAGGTCATTACTGTTCCTTTTCTTCTTGAAGAAGAAAGCAGGAAAAATGCTAAAACCCTCCCCTTTCTGCAAATTGGGTGCTTTTCATGAAAAATCAAATTCTGGGGTATTTTGTTTTAGAAATATATAGAAGTCATTGTTTTTGAATTGATCTCCAGCATGAGACCCAAAACATGAGACAAGACTAGGGCTGAGTGACTCCTTCTAGGTGCCACACAATCAACATAAATTCTAAAATGGGCCAGCTTAAAAAAATAAAAAAGGAGATTGATAGTAGTCAACCTTAAAGTCCCAGTTCATCTGCACTGGTATGAAAACTAAGTCCTCTCTATTTTAACTCTGTAGAGAGAACAAAGTTGAATTAAGCAAACTGCATTTTGTTCCCTGTTTCTGCTTCTGATGTCCTATCTTTACCACTCACCTTCTGGTCTTCATTTCCTTCCTCCCCCTTTCTCTATATCCTCTCTCTATGTCTCTCCTTCACCACCTTCTATTTTTTTTAATGTCACTTGAAGACTGTTTTTACTGTTTCATCTTAGCAACTAGACCTTACGTGTCATATGTATAGTTTCTGCCTGATAAAAGCTCGATGAAGTGTGTTTTTCACATTGGTAATAGCAAAACAAAAATAAAACAAATTATAACTTGATATTCTTATATTTCCAGCTGTGTGATAAACTTAAAATATTCTCTTTAGTTTATTAGTCGATGTAATATATGTAATTGCAAATATCATTAACAATCTTCCAAAACTAATAATATTGATGATTTATCTGAGTCTAACAAAGTAGGCTTCAATTTAAAAGTCAGCATCTCTAATTATTGAATTATTATGTCAGTTATATTGTCATTTTTTCTTTTCTTTTGAGAGTTAAAAATTACATTGAATGATTGAAGTAAAACATTTCAAAAATTTATAGTACAGTTACGTTAGTGAGTTGTGTCCTTATTCTTTGATAGCCTAGAATTTTTTATTATACATAAAAGAAGTAGCTCTCCATGAAGAAACAGCAGTTTTAGAGAGAAATGGGTCATGTGGGGGCTTAGAAAGCAGAGAGAAGTTATGCTATGAAAAAAACATTCTAATATTCAAAGCACAGAATCTATAAGTATTCCCACATAGCATAGTTTAAAGGAGTAAAAGAGCAAGCTAAATAAATAAATCCTAACATTGTTCTTAAGATTTGGTCTCAATTAGAATAAAATACACACTAGGTAAAATATGTTTTATTTATGAAAGCAAAGTGAATAATACCAAAGGAAATAAGTTATTGGCAATAGTCAACCTGAAAAGTCTAAGAATTACAATTTGATATATCTCAAGGAGTGTGTGACTCAGGTGAAGATGTGATTCTAAAGCTGGAAAAGTGCACATTCAATGCATAGTAATTGAAGTCTCTACTTTGTATTTTAATCTTGACGTTATCCATGTCTTCTGCAGTGTGCCTTGAAGTGACTACTTCATTTATTAGAAATGACAACCACCTACCTTTACAAAACTTGGTTTATAGCAGGAATAAAAACAATGCATAATGATTCTTTGAAATAAAAGAAAAATGTGATAGTAAAAGCAACTTTGAAAAATATTCCATGAGGAAAAATACAAAGTTATATTCTCTACTATGCTTTAAAAACAAAGCTCAAAGTATAGAATGCAGAAAATGTGGTTAGATATGTATTCAGTCTTAAACAATTATCTTCCAACAACAAAAACATGTTTTTTGCAGATGTTGAATGTTGTTATGTACCAGATACAGTTCTAATCTTTTAACATATATTATTTAATTTAAATTTCACAAGCGTCAGCAGTATGATTGTTGTTACTAATCCATTTCACAATTGAAAGCAATAAAATATGAATATAAACCACTGGTCCAACTTCACAAAGTAAGTGAAAAATAAAAAAAAATGGCAACATTTTCAAAGAGAAAGCAATTAAATCTTCAAGCAAAATTTTATGTGGAATTTTTTTAATTTACAAAGACTCTACAAAAAAACCCCCAATGAAACAGACAAGTGAGTTTAGCAAGGTCATGGTGAAGGTCATATACAGAAATCTAGTGTTGGCCTATATAAAAGCAACAAACAATTCAAAAGTAAAATTGTAAAGGCACAAGTTACAACATCACAAAATAGCTTAAACTAGCATTGCTGTATAAATCTACCTAAATATATTCATTATCTGTATCCTTAAAACTATAAAAACTGATCAAAAGTAGGCAAAATTTTAAAAATAAAGTCTGTTAATAAAACTTTGAAGCATAAAAATTAGTATTCTTACTCTAACCAAACTGAACTTTGCAAGTAAATATAGTTTGTGACCATTTCTAACAACATAAAATAGTTATTTTAAGGCATGATGTGGAAGAAGGTATATCACTTTTAGCTCTAGATACAAAGTAGAGTCTTCAATTAATATTAAGGGTATATTTCTCCAATTTTAAAATTAAAGCCTATATCTATTTTTAAAAATAATAATTTCCTTCAGATATAATTACAATAAAAATGAAGACTTTTTGCCACAGTTTTAATACACCAAAAATTTGACTAACACTTGTCTGGTTTGACAATCTCAGGATATTTTAGTCAAAATGTTAGCCAGGACTGCAGTTATCAGAAGATCTGCAAAACACTGGATGATCTATTTTCAAAGTGACTTACTCTCATGGTCCGCTGGTTCATGGCAGGAGGCCTCCATACATTCTATGGAGGCATTTCAACAGGACTGCTGGAGTGTTTTCCTAATCCAACAACTGACTTCCTTCAGTGAGATATTCAAAAGCAAAACAGCAGTATGGTGTAGGGCTCAGTGATGGTAAACCTTGTAGAGATGCCCAAACTACAACCCAAAACCCACTTAATTATCTCAAAGTGCCAACACTGCAATTAAACCTGAATACTGAGGTGTTAGGTTAGAAAAACTCTCACATTCACATCTTCTGTGTTAATAGAAAACAACATGCATACCTTAGGTTCACAACCACTGATATAGCAACAAAATTAAACAATTTAATAACATCCTACTAACTATACAAATCTACTCTATTCCACACAAGAGAAAACTACAAAAGATCATTATTGGATACAATCTTAGAAAATGGCTTCCACAAAACATAGCAAACAACAAAATCTTGTATGTCAAGACATACCTTTAACCTTACAGTGAAAGTTACTCTTTATTTTGACTGTGTAATATTAGAAACATTTGCTTCGTTACCAAAATGTTAAGTAAAGAGTATTTTCTGCATAAGAAAAATGAGTGTGCATATTGATACCTTCCTCCTCATGAAAAGTTTATAGAGTATTTTACTTATTACAACCCTACTATGGTATCCATTTAGAGATTAAGCATGCTTTAAAAAGATGAGTCCATGTGTCAAATTGACAAGGGGTAGGCTTAGTGTGACAAGGGATGGACTTGCGATGGTTAATCTTGATTTAAAACTTGGCTAGCTAGAAAAATTCTGGAGAGATTATAATCCTGAAGAGAATAAATCCACATGTCACTTGGTGCATTATTGAAGTGACATCTTCGGTACTACATCTGATTCCTAGGCCTTTCCTCTTTGGTTTTTTCCCTTTCTCTCTGTATCCTAGATGACATAAAGACAGCAGCTTTCTTCCAGTAGTCTCTTTCACCAGAATATTTCTGCCAATGGTACAATGGCCTCTGGCATAATTACTAGCTGCATCTTTCTTCCATGTAATCCCCTGCTTTCAGTGAAAGAGATGCCTGTAGCTCCCCGTGCGTACTTCATCTACCACCGTGGGCTCCAGGTCCACAAACAGTGCTCTGGGCACGTGCTTGCCAGCCCCTAGTCTTGCTGAAGAATGTGTTGAATGAGTTGTCCCCGCCGCCAATGGTTTTGTCACTGGGCATACGATCATCAGGCTGGATTCCACGTTCAAGGCAGTACAATTCCCAGAAGGCGCTGCCGATCTTGACACCTGCCTGCCCCACATGGATAGAGATACGCTCCTTCATGACGGTTCCCCGGTGCACACCGCTCGCGCTTCTACTCCTGCTCTCTTTCTCCTGCACGCACCGTGTGCGTCTTTTTCTTTTTCTTTCTTTCTTTCTTTCTTTCTTTCTTTCTTTCTTTCTTTCTTTCTTTCTTTCTTTCTTTCTTTCTTTCTTTCTTTCTTTCTTTTTCTTTCTTCCTTCCTTCCTTTCTTTCTTTCTTTCTTTCTTTCTTTCTTTCTTTCTTTCTTTCTTTCTTTCTTTCCTTCTTATTTCTTTCTTCTTTCTCCCTCTCTCTCCTTTCTTTTTTTCTTTCCTTTCTTTTTGTCCTGTGAAAAACGTCATTAGGGTGCTGCTAGAAATTAGATATAATCTGTAGATAGCTTTCAATAACATCGTTCCAAATCATGAACTTAAAATTTGTCTCTATTCATCTGTGTGTTCTCTTATGTTACATTTATCAGAGTTTTATAATTTTAATTATAAATGTAACTTACTATTTTGTTTAAATTTATTCATGTATATATTTTTGGAACAAGACCAGAGGGAAGAGGCAGAAAAGGGATTTAAAAAAGAATTATTTACATATTTGCTGTTATTGTAATGAAATTATATTTTTTACTTTTTTCTCAGTAATTTCAATATTGGTGTAAATAAGCATTGAGTTTTGTGTGTAAATTTTGTTTTCTGCAACATTGCTAAATTTATTTATCATTGCTATTCTGGTGGTTACTTTTCTGAACTATTTAGGTTACTGAACATAATATGATATCACCTAAATCAGGGCTAATTTAACTCCTCTGTTCCTATTGGAATATTTATTCTTTTCACTTGCTTTATGCCTCTGTGTAAAGTTACATTATTGGTGACAAACATGGATATCCTTGTCTTGTACCTTATACTTGATTAAATGATTATATTTTTTCTCCATTCAGTATAAATTAGAATGTGGATCTGTCGTACATTGTGTTTATTGTATTGAGGCACATAAATTTGATAATTTGAGAATTTTCATCACGAAGTGATGCAGAATTTTGTCAAATAATTTTCTGCATCTATTTATGTAATTCTGTTTTGTTCCATCATTTTATGGATGTAATGTGCTCATTGATTTGCATATATTGAGCTATGCTGAGGTAAATTTCAGTGACTCATGGTATAGAATCCGTTTGTGCACATTTGAATTTGATTTGTTTATGGTTTTCAAAAATTTCTACAATTATTTTTATCAGGGGTGTTGGTTTGTAATTTTGTTTTTCGTTATGTCTTTCTCTGGTTTTGGAACTAGAATATGTTTTGATTTTAGCAATTTACCATTTCAGTTTAGAATAATTCTTCTTTAAGCTTTTGGAATTGTTTGAGAAAAAATGGCACAAGTTACTCTATAAATGTTTAAATGTTTTATGTAATTCAGCAGTGAAGCTAACTGTTCTAGTTTTTCCTTTGTTAGGAAACTTTTTATTATTGATTCAGTCTTGGTAAATGTTATTGGTCTATTCAGATGTTACATATCCTCATGTTTGTATTTTGGTAGATTGTATGCATCCAGAAATGTATCTATTTCTTCCAGATTTTCCAATTTGTGGCTGTATGATTATTCATAATAATCCCTAATAATCATATATATTTCTGTGATATCACCTGTAATGTCTCTTTTTCACTTATGGCTTTATTTGAGCTCTCTTTCTCTCTCTCTCTCTGTTAGTAGAAAATTTGTTAATTTTATTTACTTTCATAAAACAAAACTTTGTTTCATTTATTATTCATGGTTAAGCCACAGTTTTATTTCTACTCTGATCTTTGTTACGTTCTTCCTTCTACTAATGTAGGTGGTTATTTATATAAATCGCCCTCTTAAAACTGCTTTTGCTGTATCTGGATTAAATAAATATCTCAAATTCCACCTTTATTTTTTCATTGACTCATTGGTAGTTCAAACAATTTTACTTAATTTTCATTTATTTGTATAATTTTTCAAGTTCTATTGATTTCTAGTTTTAGTCCATGATGGCAAGAGAAGATACATAATTTGATTTTAATTTTTAAAATAATTTGTTGGGATTGTGTGTGTGTACTCATGCATGTGTGGCCTAACATAACACTCGGCTTGGAGAACACTTGTGTGTAACTAAGAAAAATGTACCCCGTGCAGTTGTTGGATGAAATGTTCTCTAAGTGTGAGCTACTTGCCTTTCCTCTATAGTTAAAGTCAGATATTTCTTTGTCGTTTCCTTTTAATCTAGCTAATCTGTCCATTGATAAAACTGAGATCTTAATTTCCTGAGCTATTAATATATTAATGGCTATCTTTTTCCATCTGATAAACTTTGCTTTATATACTTGAGTACTCCAAGTTTGAGTGCATATATACTTACAATTTTTATTCCCTGTTGTTGAATTTATTCCTTTAGCATTTTATATATGAACCTCCTTTGCCTCTTTTTATAGTTTTTGGATTTAAAGGGCATTTCATCTAACTACTGCTTTTTGCACTGTCTTTCTTGGTTTGTATTTTCATGACTTATCTTTTTTCATTACTTCACTTGTAGTCTGTGTCTTTTCACCCATGAAGTGAGTTCTTTGTAAATAACATTTCACCGGATATTCAACCCATTCATTCAGATTATATCTTTTAATTGGGAAATTTAACCCATTTACAGGTAACATGATTATCAATAACTATAAAAAGAAAATAAAAACTCATTTGTTCTTTTTTTCAGACTGTTTTCCCTACCTTTATTTCTTTCATTCATTCTTACTGTTCATCTTTGTTTTAGTACTTTTCTGATTTGCCAAGGTTGACCCTCTTCTTTCTCTTTTTTATATCTGCCCTGGTGATAAGTTTTGTACTTTCATGTATTTTCATTATGTAATTAGGGACCTGTTGCCCTTGTAGAATTCAGTCACATCTTATAGAGCTATCACGGTGGTAATAAACATTTATTTCCTAGAATATAATTTCTGTGATTTATTCTCCTTGTTTATCCTTCTGGAATATCCATAATAGGTAAGTTTGATCACTTAATGGTGTACTACAAGTCTCATATATATTCTTTTTTGCTTGTTTGATTATTCTTTGAGTGTTAA
>RJWM01050810.1:0-10638 GCA_004363535.1 Dasyprocta punctata
TCAGCTCTTTCTTCAGTTACCAAGAACCCAGAAACAATTTCCCTGAAGCCCTCATCAGCTACCAAGAGGGCCTGTCCCAGGCTGCAGAGAACCGAGGCAAACCTAGGACTAGAAAGCAGGCTGCCTCGGTTACTCTTCTTGTTGCTGAGACAAAATACTCAATATCCAAAGTTAAAGGAGGTCAGGTTTATCTCAGCGTATGATTTATAGTGGTTTCAGCCCATAGTTGGCTACAAGGCTAGGCAGCATGGCAGGGGGCATCACAGAGGAGAAACAGTCCATGGCAAAGCAGTGCAGGAAGACGGCAGCAAAACAGCAACAGAAGCAAAAGCAGCAAGCCTGCCTTTCCCTTTTGTCTCATCCGGACTACATGCTTTTTGATTGATGCTGCCCACACCCAAGGTGAGGCACGCACAATCCAAGCATCACACACTTAATCCCAGCATCGTACAACCTACACACAGTCACCTCCAAAAAGCCCCACCTATGACTACATGAGGCTTTAGGGGGACATCTAGATACAAGCCATAACATTCTGCACCTGGCTCCCCAAAGCCTCATGTGCATCTCTTTACACAATCTTCAAGAGTTGCCAAAGTCCTAACAGCTTCAACATTGCTAAAAAGTCCAAGTTCAAAGTCTGTGGGAGACCAGACAGGAAGCTGCAGGCCTAATCGGCCTCCTCTGTGAGCATCATGGAGAAAGGCGGTGTGCAAGTACGCTGACACGTGCAGGCTCCAGGGAGCAGTCATTACAGCTGAGATCCTGGTGTCTCCCCAGACACGCACCACGGATGGGGGAGGCAGGTAAACCCTGTGATACTCTAATTGCTCATTCCCATGTCTAAGTGAATAAACGAGGGTGAGTCAGTTACTCAGTGCTGTTTGTCAAAGAGAGACAAGAGTTCCCTGGTTCCCATATTTTAACCTTATCCTGTGTCGCTTGTTCATTCCCTGGTCAGGTACAATCTTGTAGGCTGGTTCCTACAAAAGTCTCCTCTGAGATTCAAGGCAAAGTCTTAGTTGCAAGCCCCTGTACAGATGAAAAGAAAGTTTGACACTTCCAACATACAACGGCACAAGATAAACATACCATTCCAAAAGGTACAAACGGACACAAAGGAATGGTACATCTAAAATCCAGCACAGCAAATATTAAGTCCTGTAGTTCCATCTCCAGCAACCCCAGAATCTGTGGCAAGTTCTAAACTCCAAAGGGCTTGGGTGGCTCCACCCCTACAGCATTTCCAGGGGTTATAGTGCCCATGGCTTCTCTCCTGGGCTGGCTCTGCTCTTTACTGGAGTTTTCCTCAGACAATCTACATTCCTGGCTTCTCCAAACTTCTGAGTTCTCCACTGAACCTTTGGCACCACACTCACAGCTTCACGCACTGCCTTCTCACAAACACACTGCCTGGCCGCCCAGGCCTTCTCCTGAAATCTGGGTGGAAGCCTTGATAACCCCACAACTCTTCCATTCTGCATGCATCTAACGCCAGTACCATGTGGATGATGCCAAGACCTGCTGCCAGCTGGAGCAGAAGCCAGGCTTCCTTCCCTTTTGGCTGTAGGGGTCAAGTACCTATGAACCAAATCCTGAGGAACGACTTCCCGAGGCCACTGCCATTCTGGAACACAGTGCTCTGGGGCTCTCTTCTCAAAGCAAAGTCTTTCACCTTTGCAACTCTGAGGTTGCAAAGGCTGAATTCCCGCTGGTTCTTGTGATGTTCTCAGGCCATCTTTTCTATTGTCATGTTTCTTCTCAGCAACCAAGTTTTCCTCTTATCCATCTTTGCAGTCCAAAACTTTACTGGAGCTTCCTTTCTGATCAAAGTCAAAATATTTTAAATCATTCTGCTGGGCTCTTTGCTCTTGATTCTCAACACAGATCTGGCTAAAAGCCCCCAACAGAAGTCAAGTCACTGCCTCAGCATTAGCCTGCCTTGAAATTTCTTCCACAAGATTAATTAGTACACTGCCTTTGGTCTCATTCTCAGGCAGTTTCTGGACATGAGCAGAATGCAGATAAGTTTTCTGCCAAGAGGTAACACACATGGTCTCGAGTCCAACAACCAATTCAGTTCTTCCTTCCAAGAAACCGCTAAGCCTGGTCCTTACTGAATGCATTTCTGTTGGTATTCTGGTCTTCCGAGGAGGGGACATGAGAGGGACCACCACCTCCAGAGTGTGGAGGAGAAAGGGGATGGGTGAGGTGAGATGCAGGGCTACAGCAGTCACCTAGCCCGAATAGGAGGATGTCAGGCATGCACATTCCAGCTCGCAAAGGAAACTAACACTAGTGGGAGGAAAAGGGGAGGTGGCATGTGACTCTTCCAGTTCTGGGGCCATCCAGAACTCTGGGCTCCACTCTGCTCCCCAAATGCCAGCTCACTTTCTATGACACCCCTCTGCCTTCTACAGAAAAGCTGCTACAAATCAATGAACCTCTCAGAGGCAAATAACTTCCTCTTAGACTGAACTTCTGGCAAAATACCAATCATTTTTCATCTCTGATTAAACTGTCTATGGAAGAAATTAAAAATAATTTAGCAGAGGCACTACCGCTCATGGAGCTGGAAGCACAAGATCAGTCCTCTGCACTGCAGCACACCAGGCTCTCCCCCATTAGCACCTGAAAGGGCCCCTAGGGCTCCCTGGGGTCCACTAGGGTCCTGTCACCACCCGGCGGGGGCTGGGAAGAGACACCTGAGAGGTACTGGCTTGGGTCCTCCCATACATGTCATCAATAAAAGCAGCTGCCAGAGGCCCAGACTTTTCTTCGGGAGATCACAGTTCAGTACACCTGAGCTAGAAGCAGGAAACCACCAGCTACACCTAGACCCCAGGGACCAGACCTGAGAGGTGGCAAGGAGTTAACTTCATTTGGTGCATCTTGCTTTAAAATCACCTTAGCAGACTAGAAATCCAGTATCAAGGGGTTCCATTTCTGGGGGCAGCAAGCTAACTTATTCAGAACAACTCTTCTACCGTGAACAACTAGAAGTACCAAACAAAATAATTTTTTAAAAATAAAGATTCTATTTGAAAGTATCAGAGTTATCAAATATGGTGAGGTCTTAGGCCCCACAAGCTCAGAGTGAAAGAAAGCACAAAGCTGAACTTCATTTGGCACAACTTTCTGCCTGGAAACGCTTCTTGGTTCTTTTTTTTTTTTTTTTTGTACCAGGGATCAAACTCACAACTTCATGCCTGCCAGGCAGGCACTTAAGCCACTGAGCTAAATCCCTGGCCCTATTTTTTGAGACAGGGTCTCACGATGCAGTTCAGGCTGGCCTTGAACTCACTTTGTAGCCCAGACTGGTCTCGAACTCGCAATGATCCTCCTGCCTCAGCCTCCCAAGTGCCAGGATTAAAGGCGTGCGCCACCACGCCCGTTTTCTGATTCTTAAGGGAAACACACAGCTGAGAAGTTGTGCTTCTGATGAGGAAAGAAGGCAGGAGACATGAAGTAGAAACTGGCAGTCAGGAGGCTGCAAAGCGAAGCGGAGTTTCACTGCAGGTGTAAAAGTAGGGTGCTAACCAAGGAGGCGCCTCGATGCACCCTAAAACCTCAGAAAGGACCTCTGAATCTAGGAAGGCCTAGCCAGAAATACACCAGCATTTATAAAAACCAATGCCTGGCTTCAAATGTGCTGGGTCCCAGAGTGGACTACAATAATCTGCCCCTACCCTGACACCCAAATAAAAGCAGATGTTCTCAGGAGAAGGACGGTCCATCCACAGCCTCACATTCCCTCTCTAACACAGCATCTGACGTTCGATAAGTCGTGAAGGTGTAGAAAAAGTTTAACAATTACAAAGCACACTAGGAGATGGGAAAAGCCTGAAATCAAGAAGATAAAACAGACACTAAATAAAGATACAATGAGATCCTGACACTGGAATTATCACACAGGGACTCTGAAAATAAAGATAATTAATATGTTCAAGAAAATGAATTTTTTTAAAAGAGATGTGCCTCTCTAGATCCCGCCATGTTGGGCAGGGAGGCTCCAACCAGAAGACAACCTAGCCTGCCTTCCTGGTGAGTGTGCATGACCAGCGCGGACTCCAGGAGGAGAAAGAGGTGTGCCTCTTGTAGGCCTACCAGTGCTTGGGCTAAGTATCAAGGACTCTCCCTCTCCCCCCATAAGCAACCTGCTGGTTCAGAGGACCGGCTAAGTTGATAGCAGCTATGGTACATAAAGCAACTAAATGCTTGTATTGGTCAGTTGATTTTGTAGGCCTAGAGCCGGCAGTCTGAGCATCTCTTGGGAAGCTGACAGTATGCAATGTAGCAAATATGGGGGATTCTCCTCTGTCTTGTCTTTGAGGCCCAATATTGTTCTCATTGTTTCGCTTTATTCTGATTGGTTTTTTTTTTTTTTGCTTTATTTCATATTCTGTTTTTATTAGTTGTACTGTGTTTTGTTTTTGGTTTGATTTTACTATACCTGATGGAATGGTCAACTGTTCTGAAAGTAACAAGATATACTATAGTAGCTATTGTTTTCCTAGTATCTTTCTTTGAAGTTCTGTACCAGTTCTACTGCTTTGTTTTGAGTGACTTTGTTCTGTTATGTTTTGTTGGATTTTAGTATCTTTAAAACAAAAAAAGGAAAAGAAAATGAACTTTAGCAACAAATTAAAATGCTTTTAAAAATCAAGTCAAAATTCTAGACTCAACAGATGGGTTTAATAGAAAAGTAGGTCCAGGTGAAGACAAAATTAGAGAATTCATACAGGCAAGCAAGAAGACCCATACTCCCGAGAGTGCACAGAAAACCCAAGGGAAAGCTCCGGGGTGGGGCGAGGGCAGAGCCGGAGGAGACAGCGCAGATCCAGCGCACACACGGCAGCCAAGTCCTGGAGAGGAAACAGCAGCCAGCAATCGATTTTATTAAGAGAGTGCCTGAGGGTTTTCTAAGGCTAACAAAAGATAACCAGCCAGATTCCAGGAGTGTTCTGAGCCCCAAACAGAACAAACACAAACAAAACCACATTTAAGCACATACAATAAAACTGTTTTTTAACAAAGCAAACAGGAAAACCTTAAAAAGTTAAAAATTCAATCCTTTAATGTATTTATTATTTCATTTGCTTCCACTGTTTATTAATGGCCAATTTCATCAGATTCCCAGAGAGCTGGGCCAGGGCACAGGACGGGGTAGAGCGCTCTGCACAAATGTGCATGCCAGTGCCCTGTCTCCTGTTCTTAGTAACACGATGTCCAAATCAGGTATATTATGAAGGAAAAAGTTTATTTTGGCCCACAGAACTGTGCAAAGTCAAGGGGCTGCAACTGGTCATGCATGGCCTCTTGACTGGCAGAGGAGTCTCAGGACCTCGAATGGTAGGAGACAGAGACACACAGAGAGAGAGAGAACGCATCTCCTAGTCTCTTCTTATACCGTCACCAGTACTCAATGGAGCGGGCTACACCCTGATCCTTTAATCCCACCACCCCTAAATACTGCTGTCCTATTAAATTTCTACCTTCTTGATACCTTGAAATGGGGAATAACTTTGGCATGACTTGGGAGCCCCACTAGTGCTTCCGGTGTGGTGAACTGCAGCAGCAACCATAAGGGTCCACTCAGGTGACTCTGAAGGGGGGTACCCTAGTTACCTTCTCATCACCGAGACACAATACCCAACACCCAGAAAGAGGAGTGTAGCCCACAGCGTGCAGAGGTTTAGTCCACAGGTGGCTGGCTCCAGAGCAGGGTGGCACTGCAGAGTCACGACAGAGGACACTTGTTCACAGCATGACAGACAGGAAGCAGAGAGACAGACCCTTGTGGGCCAGGCCCGAGTGACCCACTCCTCCAACCTCCCCACATCACATTAGCCAGAATGCATATCACAGCCCCATGAGTCAATCCTCCCAAATCCCACCTATGAATGCAGGAGGCTCAGGGGACATCTGGACAGAAACCACAACAGAGGAGGTCACAAACCCTGCTCCCTCAAACCCAGCTCTGTCTTGATCCCCTGGTAAATGAGACAAGACTGAGGCCTGAGGCCACTCATGGGCACACGTGGGTCATGTCAGGGTTGCAGAGGGTATGTGGCACAGACACAGGGCAGCATGTGAACATAGGCTTTAAAATCCAAGAAAAGGCTTCCAGGAACAGTAAGCAGCAGAGTAAATGGCCTCTCTGAGAGATACAGTCCAGATGCTGGAATACAGCATCGTGCGGAAGACAAGAAGGAAGGAAGTGTGTCCCCTGGACCCAGGAAGAAACAAGTGTGAATCGAACCCACAGAGAGAGTAAAAGGAAAAACTTCAGCGAAGAAGAAGGCAGTGGCTGGTGGCACCTTCACCCAGAGCCAGACCCACTGTGTGAGAGGAGCTGTTGGAACCTGGGGACACACAGTCACAGCCACTGTGGTGGCTGGCGACCCCAGAGCCCTCTGTGAAGAGACTCAGCAGTGGAAGGGAGCAGCAGACTCAGGACTGTACTGCCTGGCAGAGAGTGCAGAGGACTCAGTCCTCCCATGGGAGACAGCGATTGATTGGGAGCCATTTTGGAGTTGGGCCAAATAAGCCCCAAACCAGAACTGCTGTGGGCCTCCTCCAGCAGCTCCTAGCTGGGTGCAGACTGGTGGAAATCATGCGGACTGAGCCCCGACCTCACGTGCATTCCAGCAACCATCACAGAGGTTCCCTGCAGGAACCCGGCTTGGTCCAGAGGCCAGCCCGACCCCTGGGCACACTCCAGGGGCCACAGTGGAGGATCCCCATCGGTGACCAGCCAGGTCCACAGGCAGTGGCCAGTCCACCCCCACACACACTGCACCAGCCATCCTAGAGACTCCCTGCCAGTAACCAGCTTGCTTGGGAGGCAGCAGCAGACCCTGTCCCTTCGCACACTCAGGCAGCCATCATGGGAGATCCTCTCTGGTAATCAGCTAGGAGGCAGTAACCAGCTAGCAGGTGGAGGCCAGCCCCGCTCCCATGTGCACTCCACCAGCCATCAGGGAGCCAACACAGGCTGGGAAAAGCAGCAGACAGCCCAGCACCAGCACACCCATAGCCAGCACTGGCTAGAAGAACCAGTCTTGCTTCATAGAAACTGTAGACAATGTGGGAAGTGCCCAGGACCCCAGTACCCAATTGTTCCCACTTGCAGGAAGAACCCAGGAATATGTCAAGACGAAGAAGCAAGAGGCAGTCTCTAACCTCCAACCCAATCAGAGCAAGTCCAGGTTATGTAAACACAGAAGAGATCAGGAGTCACACACCTGAAATTTCTGAAGTGATGGCATCTGAAGTAAATAAACAACTTCATGAGGCTATAAAAGAAACTAGAACAGAAATATTATCTCGGGTAAAAGAAGAAATGAAAAACATAATAAAAGAATTGCTAATCACCTCTAAAGAAGACATAGATAAAAAATGGAGGAGTATAGGAAAATGAGGGAAACCTGGAATGAACAATATAAGACAGATTCAGAATACATGAAACAGACTCAAAAAGATATCCAGGAAATTAAAAACTCTATTGAAAGCTGGCAAAACCACTTGAAAGAAACCAAAGATAGACTTTGAAACCTTGAAGACAGGTTTGCAGCTTGTAATTATGAAAGGAAAGATCTCTTAAAATTACAAGGAACCTGGAAGTAACAATTCAATGGCTTCAAGACAACCCAAAGAAACATAACTTAAGAATAGGTGTGAGTGAAAAAGCAGGGGTCAACACAAATGACATTAAAAGCCTGTTTACAGAAATAATATCAGAAAACCTCCCAAGCATGGGAAAAAGAAGTAACATTCAGATAAGTGAGGCATACAGAACTCCAGCTAGCCATAACCAAAATAAATCTATACCCAGACATATAAAAATCAAGATCCCAGAAACTCAATACAAGAACAGAATATTAAAAGCTTTTAGAGAAAAGAAACAGATCACCTATAAAGGAAAACCCATCAGAATCACCACAGACTTCTCAACACAAACCATCAAGTCAAGAAGAGCTTGGAGTGAAGTATTTCAAGTCTTGAAAGAAAACAACTTCCAACCCAGACTGATATACCCTGCAAAACTATCTTTCAAAATTAATGGAGAAACAAGACACTTCCATCACAAAGAACAACTGAAGGAATTCATGACCACCAAACCAAGCCTACAAAGAATACTGAAGGACATTCTAGAGAGAGATTAAAAAAAAAAAAAAAAAAAACAGTTCCAGAAACAGCGGCAGAAGGGGATCACCAAGTGGGGCAGACAATTGAATGGAGAGGAAAAGTAGGCAGGAAAACAGCAATGGCAGGAAAATAGCATGGCAGAGATGAGGCAGTACATGTTGGCCATAACCATTAATGTAGATGGCCCCAATTCACCAATAAAAAGAAACACAGGCAGAGTGGATCAGGAGACAATACCCATCAATATGCTTTATACAAGAAACATATTTAAGTCAAAAGGGGGTTCATAGACTGAAAATCAAAGGATAACAATGTTCTATGTGACAGGGAACCAGAAAGAAGTGGGGGTAGCTTGCCCATGAGCTGCAGAGAGGACAAGAAAGATATGGCATTTTTATACAGTGGAAAGCTACTCAGCTATAAAGAAAGATAAACCTCAAGGCTCTTGTAGGTAAATGGATACAACTTGAAATCGTGCTCATGGGTGAAAAGGTTCAGAGTCACATGGATGAATATCGTGTTGTCTCCCTAACATAAAAAACTAAAGGAGTGGACTTCCTGCAAAACGGATGACCAGATGACACCGTGATAGGGAGAATCCCTGGAATATACCATCCAAATGCTGGAATATAGAGTGATATGATAACGGAAGGAAGGAAGGGAGAGGGAGATGGATCCTCTGGGCCCAAGAGGAGTCTAGAACGAGAACAGTGGCCCACAGAAAGAGTAAAAAAAGGAGAAATAAACGGGCATAGGTGGGGACTGGCAGTACCTCTGACCAGAGCCCAGTCCAGTTGGCAGTGGGACCCAAACTGGGAAGGCATAACTGAAGTGCCGGCGATGCACGATTGAATTGCTGCGACTGTGGTGGTGATGGCGGAGGCAGCAATCGATTGTGGAAAGAGGTGGTCCTGAGCAGGCGAGTGAGTAAACCTGGGGGTCCCAGCCCCCCACCCCCCACCCCCGAGGGAGAGCAAGGGCCAGGCATCCATCTTGAGACTGGAACCGCACCTAGTTAGGCACGGTTCCTTGTTCACACCAGGCCCCGGAGGGTCCTGGCGGAATCTGCACGGGTGCCCTGGGGGTGATAGGGGAAGTTTGGCAGACGGCCCAGTATGGGTTCCCAGGCAGCGGCCCCGTCCTCACGCACTGCACCAGACATCCGCCAAGCGGAAACAGGCTGGGGAAAGGCAGTGGACCAACACGGGCTCACAGCAGAGAAATTAGGAGATCCCTGAATAGCCCAGGAAAATGCCAAGACAGAAAGGTAGAGGGTGCTCTCCGGACTCCGATACAAGCAGAACAAATCCAGGAGAAGCAAACGCAGAAAAGGTTGGGAGTCCAAAAATTAAACTCTCAGAGGAAATGACAACCGAAGTGGGGAGACAACTCCATGAAGCTATAAAAGAAATTAAAGCGGCACTGTTAGTCCAACTGAGAATAGAAATGAAATACATAATAGGGGAATTGCTAAGCACCTCTAAAGGAGACATAGCCGGAAAGGTGGAGGATGGAAAATCAAAGGAGATTGAGAATGAAACAAATAAAGACTTAGAATGCATCAATCAGATTCAGAGAGATTACCAGGAACTCAAAGACTCCAATAAAAGTTGGCAGAACCACCTGAAGGAAACTAAGGGTAGACTTTTGTATCTGGAAGAAAGAATGGAAGCCTGGGAGAGAGAAAGGAGACACTTTCTCAAGATAATCAGCAACCTGGAAGTGGCAGTGCAACGGCTGCAAGACAACCCAAGGAAACATAACTTACGAATAAAAGGTGTGAGTGAAAAAGCAGGGGTCAATACAAATCAAATTAAAAGATTATTTACAGAAATAATTTCAGAAAACTTCCCAAGCATGGGAACAGGAAGAGACTTCCAGATAACTGAAGTATAAAGAACTCCAGCTAAGCCGGGCGTGGTGGCGCACGCCTTTAATCCCAGCACTCAGGAGGCTGAGGTAGGAGGAGCGTTGTGAGTTCGAGGCCGGCCTGGGCTACAACGTGAGCGCAAGGCTGGCCTGAGCCTCACAGTGTGACCCTGCCTCAAAAAACCAGGGCTGGGAGTTTGGCTCAGTGGCTTAAGCGCCTGCCCTGGCAGGCGCGAGGTTGTGAGTTCAATCCCCAGTACCACAAAAAAAAAAAGAACTCCAGCTAAACTTGACCAAAATAGGCCTACACCCAGACATATAATAATCAAGATTCCAGAAATTCAACACAAAAGCAAAATATTAAAAGCTATTAGAGAAAAGAGACAGATTACCTACAAAGGAAGGCCCATCAGAATCATGACAGACTTCTCAACACAAATCATCAGGTCAAGAAGAGCTTGGAGTGAAATATTTCAAGCCCTGAAGGAAAATAACTTCCAACCCAGATTGATATACCCTGCAAAATTATCCTTTAAAATCAACGGAGAAACAAGATACTTCCACAACAAAGAACAACTAAAGGAATTTATGACAACCGAGCCAACCCTACAGAGAATA
>RJWM01050811.1:0-10659 GCA_004363535.1 Dasyprocta punctata
TCCAGCCCAGCCCAGCCCAGGACCCCAGAGCTGCTCATCAGGGACTGACCAGCATAGCTGCAGGGCCTTGGAGAGCTTGGGCTCCCCCACCAGAGCACAGAGTGTGCACGAGCTCCATACTTCAGTGGAGTGGCCCACGATGAATCCTAGAGCTCACGGCGGGCCCCGCCCAGCCAGAAGCAAGGCCCTGGCACTGTAGTCCTGGGACTCGCCCAGGCTTGCATGGTACAGCAGAACCCCTGAACTCCTTGCAGCCAGACTTAGGGTCAGGGCAGCGCCACACTCTGGGGTACACTCTGCCTAGCTCCCAGGGACCGGGAGGCCTTGGCCCCTATCCAGGAAGGCAGAGGCTCCACCCACATAGCATGGGAGGTCACCCTCACTGGCTGTGCACAAGATCCACCTCTACTGGGTTCCGCAGCTCAGCGCAACCCACTAGGGGAACGCCTGGTCAGCCTCGCAGGACACAGAGTCACATAGGCCCTAGAAGAAAATGACAAAACAAAAATACAAATGGCAAATAAATATATGAAAAAATGTTCAACATCAATGGTCATTTGGGAAATGCAAATTAAAACAACACTGAGATTCCATCTCACTCCAGAAAGAATGGCCAAGATTAAAAAATCAACCAACAACAAATGCTGGAGGGGCTGTGGGGAAAAAGGAACTCTTCTGCACTGTTGGTGGGAGTGTAGACTGGTGCAGCCACTGTGGAAGTCAGTGTGGAGATTCCTCAAGAAGCTAGGTTAGAGATCCCATTCAACCCAGTTATCCCTCTTCTGGGCATTTTCCCAGAAGAATTGAAAACATCATACCACAGCGATATCTGTGCACCCATGTTTATAGGAACACAATTTGTAACAGTTAGATCTTGGAAACAACCCAAGTGCCCATCAATCAAAGAATGGATAAAAAAGATGTGGTATTCTTATACAATGGAATACTACTCAGCTATTAAGAAAGATTGCATTGAGACTTTTATAAGTAAATGGTCATGACTTGAGACCATACTAATAAGTGAGATAAATCAAACCCACATGTGTAAATACCATATTGTCTCCCTAGTGTAAGAAACTGAAAAATTATATATGATCTAAAATCTATAATAAATACTATGGAAGGGTAAAAAACAGCTCAAAGAGCAAAAGCAACTGGGAAGGGAAAAGGGGGAAAGAGGGAAGGGAAAAGGAAAAGATATAAATCTGTATATATGTATATGTAAGATAACTAAAATGAACAGACTGCTGAATATATTCGTTATTGAGTAAGAACAATTAATACTGATATGATTAGATCAATTTTACATGTCTATATCTGTTAATGTAAACAACCATTTTAAAGATAATGATATGCAATATTGCAACCATTGTCGTTTCTATTATCCTGTTTTGTAAACCTGTAATGTTACTGTTGTGCATTTACTCTAGTCGTTTGTTTTTCTGTTTTGTTTTTTGTCTGTGTTATATGTGTCTTAAATAAAAAAAATATGTTTGCTACTCCTTAAAAAAATAAAAAAAGGGTACAGTCCGGAGGAGAGTGCGTTCAGTGAGGCTGCCACTCTAACGTGTGCCTGTGGAAGTACCGTGCTCCCTATTGTTTTTAACTTCCCCAGGGTTCTGAATCCCCAGGCCCTATGTTATTGCTGGTGGCTCCTTTTTCTTCACAGTCTCTTCTGGCAGCAAGCCTCCTCATGGATTCCACTCTTTCAGCACTCCTTCGCCTCCCATGCTAGGTCAGGTGCTTCTGCTCAGTTCCATGTCAGGACATCCACGGCTTTATCTGCTCTGTGTTCTACTAGAAGGGCAACTACCCAGTCATAGGGATTTTGCTTGATTATACCTGAGTTGATACTGGCTTGTTACCAAGAAGGACCTTGCCCGCTACAGGTGCTAAGGTGCAAAGGTTTACCAAGTGAGTAAGAGAATTACAATATGCACCCTCACAGCGTAGCCTCTACCTTGAGAATACAAGTCTACAAGATGTGCCTTGACTGATGATGGGGTTTTGACCGAATAAACCAATTGTAAAAAGAAAATATTGTCAACAGAAAATGTACTTGATTTACACAACCTACAGAATACATAGCTTAGTGATACAGTCCACTGCAGATTGCCTTTTTTTCCTTGTGATCTAGTTGCTGAAAGGGAGCTGCAATTCACTCCTGACGCTGAACATGAAGAAGGTAGCACACTGCATATCCTTACTTCAGGAAAAGATCAAGATTCAAAATCTAAAGAACAGCTTCTATGGCTGAGTATTTTGGAAAGGATCTTGAGCTTTCTCTGAAACACATGAAGAAAGACTCTCTGGCAATGGGGAGGGATAAACTGAGGACAAGTCTATCTTCAGAGGGCAAGATTGCCAGAAATTTCTTAGTGGACTGAAGAGACTCCGCAGGACTCCTCAGTCTCAGGAGGAAGGGCAAATGCAAATGGCTATGAACACAGAATTAAAGCAAGGAATTCTACAAAGAGCTCAAATGAGTAGAGAAACCAGAAATGTATTTCTGTTGTTGCTAAGAAACATCCTCTAACTTTAGTGGACAACAGTAGAAAAGAAAAAACAAAAAGAAAGGAAGAAAGAAAAAAGAAAAGAAAAGAAAAGAAAAGAAAAGAGCTAAATAGGTGTGTGGTGCTTGGAGTTTAGTGGGATAAGCCAGGAAAGATGGAGAAAGGACTTGCTTAAGGTAACGCAGCTGATTAGTAGAGGAGCAGGCCTAGGTCTGGCAACCCTCCAGGGTAATCCAGGTGACACAGCTGAATTGTTCTAAGGGATTAAATTACTGGAGTTGTAACACTAGTGAATTTTCTAAATTTCTGTTCTTTATGAGGAAGAAGAATATAACACCAAAGAATTAAATAGTGATTTAAGAATGATAAGATATGAGAAGTTTGATTTAATAGTACCATTTTTTAAAAATTTATTTTTATTTATTTATTTATTTATTTTGCAGCACCAAGGATTAAACTCACAAACTCACGCCTGCCAGACAGGCGCTTAAGCCACTGAGCGAAACTCCCAGCCCTAGAAGTTTGATTTAAATTTCCTCCCTGGTATATAACTACTTGAATTTGAGACTGGTATGATTCTTTTCTTTTAATGTAGGTAAGAATATTTTTTCCCTAAAAAATACATTTGAAATCTCCAGGCACTTGCGTTACATAAAAATCTGTTATTTTTCAATAATTAAAAAGTTGTTTAACTTTTGGTAAACTAAGATCAGGTCTTGACCATCACATTGGATTGCACATTGTAATCCTTTTATTGCTATGGAGGGCTGCTGGACATGAAATAATAAATCCACTCAGCAAAACTCATGCTTATTTTTGGGAACAAGGGGTCTTTTGAAAGCCCATGATGTTTGTATGTTTATCTAAGGATTCTGAAGACTCACATTAACTTTTAGGTGATGACAATTAGAATGTGACATCATACTTTTTAAAATTTGAAGTGATGTTATTACCTATAAAAACCTTATCTTTCTTGTTAGTGGGCAAATATTTAAGTATAAACAAGTTTATTCTACCAAGATTTTAGCACACCTTACATACACACACACACACACACACACATACACACACACACACACATACACACACACACACATACACACACACACACATACACACACATGGACAAGGGAAAGGAAAAGATGGAGATCCAGTCATTTGCTTGGTGTACTGTACAGGTATCAAAGCAAAAAATATTGAAAACAAAATACTGAAATTGTGTGTTTTATGAAGGATGGGAAAAAGCAAAGAATTTTATGTGATATAATTTCTTCTCTAAAATAATGATGGAAATTTCACATGTCTTTTGTATGTTCAAACAAGAAAATATTGATAGTTAAAAGACAAATGAGTCAGGCCTTCAGTCACGTGATAACCATACTAGCTAGAAAAGTCGTATACCAACCTCTGGTATCTATCACAAAGCTTACTCCATTAGTATTTGGAAATACCTGTAGCTGATATAAATGAAACAGAAAGAAAGATAGGTAGTTTCATCAAAGGAGAAACTACAATATATTGAAACTTTTTGTAACATTGGTGGTAGGGTCAATCATAGTTTTTTGTTTGTTTGTTTTGTTTTCGTTACCAGGAATTGAACTCTGGACCTTGTGCTTGCCAGGCAGTGCTTGTACTGTTGAGCTATATACCCAACCCTCAATCATGTTTTTGAGGGCAGTTTAGGCACTCTTGTTCAATGGGATTCTACAGGCATACCAGCACAGCTTTTGGAAGAGTTTGAAAAACAGCATAACATAATATTTCATCTAAGAAAGACTAATGTGATTATAAGAGAAATGCTTTGAAAGGCATGAGCATATTATACAAAGAAGCTTGGCCTACATCTGTAGCAAAAGATAGCGTTGTAATTCTGGTAGCCAGAGAAGTTGTTATTTCTAATCTGTCTATGATGCTAGGGTATATTTGTGTAACACTCCAAAAGATTTAAAAAATAGGAGCATTTTGCACCTAAGTATGAAATTAATGGTTGCAGATTCATTAATAATACAATCCTAGAAAGTAAATACATATTTATTAAATAACTATGTTTGTATATTTCTGTTTTATCATATATTATTAGTAAGAGTCATTTTCCCCATTGCTTTCAACTTTTTACTTATTGCATGGAAAGACTTGTGCTCAGTTGTCCTCCTACCTTATTTCTGAATAGGATATAATCAGATTTGTAGGGAAAAATTTAGAACCTAAGGCAACTGACTTGCTGGGATATTAAAACATCTGTTGTCAATAAATACATGCATTTTTGGTATTTGAGCCAATGCAAACTTGTTATTCAATTATTATTAATATGACAGTTACTGCTTTACTATACTTGAAGTTAAATAAAATACACGGTTTAAATTCTGTAACTTTCTTTTGTTTCCTCCAGAATTTGGTTCTTTGTTTTATTGAATCCTCATTGATGTCAAGTAAAAATTAGTAAAAATAAAAGCATTGGCAAGATTCAGGGAACAGAGTAAACATGATTTTTAAGTGCCTCAAATAAGAATGGATTAGGCCACACATTATTGAAAGCATATTCTCCAGATTGTTAATGATTTGTTCCTGCCTACGTCAGTTGCTTTAATGGGATCTCTTTTTAAAGGACAATAATCCTATCAATAGAAACCTTAAATGTAGGTGTTCCTGGATTTAGAAAGAGAACTGTCCTCTTACTTAAGACTGTGAATAAATTCCCAGTGCAACAGACAGTAACTTACTGTCAAATGACCTGGTAGACTACGTTCTGAGAATTTTATAGGGAGCTGTCATACAACTTACAGTTGTTGGTGCTTTAAAAAATCAAGAAAACAATGCATAGACAGATTCAATCTGGGGAAAAGTTTTGCGTGTCTTTCGGTCAGTGGAAAGATTGAAGGGAGGTCAGGGCTAGACTTACTGTAGATGGATCAACTTAGGTTTTTTCTTCAAAAAACAGGGCAGGAGTAAGTTAAAAGAAAAGAGACTTTTATGCCAAAGTTCTTGTTTTTAAGGTAGGGACTCTTCTTTATCTTATAACAACCTCCAGACAGTCTCAGAACACTGGAAAAGGCTTCTGAAAGGTAGTGGGAATTGTTAGAGCCCTCAATGGCAAAGAATGTTCTCTGTAATCTCTTTCATGCACAGCTTTTGAATTCTACAAACCATGTTGGTTTTCAATACAATGCCCAACATCTCCCAATTAACTAGAGCAAAAGCCAGGCTCCCTTTTTCCTTTTTCATACTAGTGGACAGAACACAGGTTTGAGGGTCAGTTAGATTTTGACTGACCACATTCTAGCTGTGGGAAGGCTACAATGGAATTCATTTTCTTTTCTCTGTATAATGTGGTTCTGTGACAATCACAATGTCTACCAGAGGAAGCATACATAAAATAGTGCAAATTAAAATAAGTAGTAACCTGACCTAGGGAATTCGCTGGCGCAGTGGTGGGGAGGGGGAAACATTTAGGGGCTCGACTGCTTCACTTGTCTCTGTCTCTCCAGGTGTCCTGGGACTTTATATTGAGTATAATAATTTACTTTTTCCTAGGAACATTTTCTTTTATAAATGTATGACTGTAGAAACAGAGGTGGAATTCCAGGTGGCATTCAGTGAACACGTTAGGACAAAAGACTTCATTTTGACTTGCAGCGTTTCTCTATTGTGCTAATACTTGGACATGACATTTAAATTGTGTGATGACTCATAACCTTTAATATTTACTAGCACTTCCTAATCAGAATTTTTGCACTATATTAACTGAGTTAAAAAAATTGAGATTAGAAAGTCACATGGAGATTTCTGTCTCCAGGATACTTCTTTAAATCCCGTTAGATTAGTGAAGGCAGGAGGTTGGTAAGGACTCATGCAACTTGAATAGCAAATTTGAAATTAGTTACTATGGTTTAGTATCTATTTGCATTCAAAACCATCTGGATTTTTTTAGGGGGTGGGTCATCTTGTAGATGCCACACATTAAATGTATTATCTTGTGGTACGAGGACAGCTTGCTTCAGTTTTTATATAAGACTTTTAAAAATGAATTTCAGATTATAGAATTCATTATAAAACTTTCTCCTCTTTACATATACATATATATGCATCTGTGTGTGTGTGTGTGTGTGTACGCACGTAACAGTCAGATTCTGTCATCATAAATGTTAGATTATTTTCACCTTCCCTAAGTTTCATTAACCATTATTTAGAATAAGGAATAAATTTAAAATTCCAAGTAAAAGACTAGGATTAGGAAGAAATTTGAATTCAAATACCATAGATTCTGTAGTATAATTATGAGGAACACAAAAACTAAAGAGATTTAGTGATCTGCATTCAACGTGATCCAGTTCTTTTTGACAGTATTCACTACATTATCCTGTGGTCCAATTTCTTTTTTATTTTTTATTTAAGAGAAAAAAGACACAGAAAAGAAAGACAAAATGTTACAGTTTTGGATTTGCTGTTGTCATTTGTTTGTCTCTTTTGCTTTTTAAGTTTACAAAACAAGATAAGAATTTGACAATGATTGTAATATTGCATATCGTTACTTTCAACACGGTTGTTTGTATTAACAGATATACGCATGTAAAATTGATCTAATCATATGAGTATTAACTGTTCTCCAATTTCTGTATTCTGTCCTGACATATGTTCTATCTAGAAAAGGCCACCCAAAATGACTTTATTAGCTCTTGTACATATGGGAACTTATATGTTTTCCATCACATGTTTAGGTTCAATTTCTCTGCTCTTCTAGACGAACAGTGCTCTTGCACCCTGAAATATCCTGTGTTCTCTTTCTAATACTTTGGTTTTCTTTGTCCACATCTTTTCTACATAACTTTCTCCAACACATCCATCTTCTCTGTTGTATAATCACACTTCTTTCTAGCTCTTGCCATTTATGTTCTTATGCTTACTTTGATAATCACATATTCCACTGGCTGCCTTTTGGGCAAGTGGTAGAATTGGACTCCCTCACCCTTCTTTTAAGTTAGGTAAGATTATACGAAACACAAGCAGATGATTTAAGAGCTCCTACACGGTTGATTCACCACCTTGTTCCTGCTACTGCAACAGTCACAGACCCAGATTGAGTTGTGGTCTCTACTATCCTGGGTTTCTTAGGGGTAACCCAAGTAGAGTCCATTTCTAATTTTAGGTAGAATGACATGAGATAAACTACTCTTTGTATGCTTTTATGAGGGCATACTGCATTGTAGTAAAAATATTAATCAATGGAAAGATTTTCTCCAACAGGTCAAATATACAGCAGAGTCAATGAGAACTATGATCCCTTTGGAAAGTTCTGTGAAGAAGCACATTATAGCTTATGTGTTGACATGTGTGTAAAGTAGTGAAAATACAAAGCATACATCCTTCTGTGTGTGTGTGTGTGTGTGTGTGTGTGTGTGTGTGTGTGTGTGTGGCGGGGGGATTGTCTCCTGTATCCTGCAGCTTAAAGGCTAATGGTCTCTACAGAGGAACATTCTGAGCCTTGGACCTGCATTCAGATGGAATTGGTTCTCTTGTGAAAGGCCAAATGATCACCTGGGAGAAATAATAGAGAGGAGTCTCTAGACCATCTCCAATTCTTGTTCAAGTGCTAAGATTCTTCCATTTTCTGTTTCTATCCTGTGTTACTCTTGGTTAGTGGTGGTGAACTTACAGCACACATGTTATTGGGTTTTTCTTTTAAGACATAATATGTTAATGTCTGAATTATCTTTTCTAACCTAAAATCTCAGTATACAATTTTAATTGTAGCATTGGCACTTTGTGATAAATAAATGGATTTGGGGTGACATTTGGACCATTGAGTCTCTGAAAGGTTCACCATCACTGCTCTAGGTATCTCTAGAGTTGTAACAGTCACCCTCATATGACCATTCTTAAACACTGTATGATAGTGAAAATCTCCACATAGAGTTATCATTTTAAACTGGATTTTTTTCTCAATTACTGTAAAGTTTAAAACCTGGCACTGAGAATAAATTTTGTCCAACACTGAATAATTCAGTCCCTCAAAGAGAAGGCATTGACATGCAAAGTGTTGGCAGAACTCTTTTGAACGAAGTTCCAAAAGCAATCCAGAAAACAGATGGTCTCAGGATTACTTCACTCTGCCAGGATTTCTGGGACACATTTTAATCTGACTAGTACATAATCTGATCTATAAAATAAAAACTTGGTTTCAGGTCCAGATATAGGCAAATTCCATAAAAATAATTAAAGCTTTTTCTGGCATATTCATGAAACAAACATGCATTTATTTTAAACTATTCTGGAGTGCTTTCTATTCAATTTAATTTAGTTCATATGATTTAATAGAGATGTTAGGAAAACTATCAGAGAAGTCAGGAAACATGGTTCAAAACCCTAATCTTGTTATTAATTTCCTTAGTGATCTCAGGCAAGTACTGATCTTCCCTAAGCTGAAAGGTCCATTCAAATATTAAGATTTGATGAGTGTACTATTTCTTTGATAAAGCAAAAGGTTATCCTTTTCAATTTAATTGTGAGTGCAGAATGCTTACAGACTGAAATAGAAATCAACCAGTCCTTACTTGCTGCTGTTCTGTAACAGGTATATATGTTAAAGAGTTAAAATGTGTATGTAAA
The DNA here is from genome assembly GCA_004363535.1 of Dasyprocta punctata. NCBI lineage: Eukaryota > Metazoa > Chordata > Mammalia > Rodentia > Dasyproctidae > Dasyprocta > Dasyprocta punctata. The sequence goes on from RJWM01050811.1 coordinate 9,117, forward strand.
TTAAGTGTTAAAAATTTGTGTTTACTCTTTAGGGAAACAAGTTTACTGGTTGTATAACTGTATTTGTAAAAGATGTAAACAACTTTTAAGTGTATAATTTAATTCTGAATGTAGAGAAGAATGACTGATTCTTCTTTGAGTTACTGAATAAAATAAAACTTACCATTTATAAAATTAATATTTAGGGCTTGCTGGTACATTTCTGACCTTGTTGCTATAGTAACATATTGTCATCATAGTAATGTAAGACAACAGAAAATGAAAGTGTTTTGTTATTATCATGGATATATTCACCTGAAACCTTTAACACACATATTATGGTGTATGGACTGGCACTTTACACCTGGCAGGCACATATACACAAATCCATACACACATGCATTGTTTGGTTATAGAATGAAATTATTCCATTCATTCATTTTAAAACTTATTTATTATTTTGTTATGAGAATGTTCTTTTATTAAATCAATACCTTTCACAGAAGACAAACACATTTTTGGCTAACATGTTCAAGTCCTACGTGTCATGACAGCAAAGTTCTGTGTGTCCTGTTTCTACTGTATTCTTCACATCCAGGAAAACTAAGTAGTTTATTGATTACTGGGATCTGAATATTTTTGTTCCCTCAAAATGCATTTTGATATCTATTCTTAAAATTAATGGTATTCAGAAGCGGGGAGCTTTGGAGATGACGAGGTCGTAAGGATGGAGCCCTTATGAATGGGATTTGTGCCACTATGGGAGGCCCCTGAGGGAGCTTGTACATACCTTCTACCATGTGAAAACGTGTCTTTTGTGAACCAGAGAGGGGAACCTTACTGGACATGGTACCAGCATGCTCCTATCCTTGGGCTTTCTAGATTCCAGAACTGTGACAAATAAATATCCATTTGCACCTATCCAGCTTATGATTTTTTTTAAAGCAGCCTAAATAGGCTATGATATTTACTAAATATTTGCTGAATAAAATACTCACTAAATATTGGCAGCAATAATAAAAAAATAAACTGGGAGCTAATATTTGTTATAATTAGGAATAGGGTTATAGGAAGATGCTTTAAGGTATTTCAAAATGTATCATAATTTTTAATTGATGAGTCATATAGACTATTAAATACATTAAATAATGAAAAATAGAGATCGACTGTCATATCAGTCTAGGATGAAATTTTCTTGAAGATATATATACACATGAAAAAATATATGAAAATATGTATTTATGAAAATATGTGAAGATATGTATATATACATGAAAATGGAAGGAGTATACTTAGACAGAAAGAGTGAGAAAATTATTGCTGAGGCCATGTCATGTAGGTTTATACTACTAGGAAAAAGTGATTTTACATGGGTGCCTGGCTGAAATTCTGAAGATCTATATAACCCAATATATAAAAGCAAATCTAAGCTTTTGATTTAATGAATGTCCTTGTTTACAAAAGAAAATAAATATATTAGGCCAATAAATAATATTGAAATGATATTTCAGTGGGAAAATGTTATAACATGAAATTGTGTCAAAGTGGCAGTCTAATGTGTTAC
>RJWM01050812.1:0-10640 GCA_004363535.1 Dasyprocta punctata
TCGCGGGACCGATTGGCTGGGTCCCGTGCACAGCAAGGAAGGACAGCCTCCCGGGGCGTGCAGGTGGAGTCTCCTCCTTTACTGGGTGGGGGCGAAGGCCTCCCGGTCCCAGGGAGCTGTGCTGGGCACCGCGCGGGACGTGGACCCGACCCTGGTTCTGTCCGCAAGCTCGGCCCAACAGCTATGCCTGTGTATGTAGTTTTCAATAACAAAAATTTATTATCAGTTTAAGAAATCACTCTCTGTGGCTCTCTCCAAATACTACCGCATTCCCTTTCTTCCCTCCTTCCAAGGGTTGATTCCCAAAGTGACCATGACCCTGAGATTTGTGCTTTCTACTCATTAATTCCCCTTCTAGCTTTATCACATTACATGCACCTCTAAATGGAAAGGTTATGTCCATTTTTAAAATTTAAATTTTTCTACTGTATGTATGTCTGTTGTAATATGTGAGATTATGTAAATTAAAAAATTCATTCACTATAACAAAGATAGCTCTTGTTTATTTATTTCATTGCTATATAGAATTTCATGGGTTCCTGTTGCATAGAGTATGCATGAATTTATCCAGTTTTTCCTTAATGGAGATTTTTTAAGTTGTTATTTTTATTCTTTATTGGTGATTCATATTGGTGTAAACACTTTTGTACATGGCTTCAGGGTATATATACAAATGATATTCTTAGGTTTATGATTTTCAACATCAGTAAAAAAATTTATGACAAATATTTTCTATTGTTCTTTTTACTATCTTGAAATACAATCCTTAGAGCCTATATGATAATATGCTTGTTTATAGAATTTCAAGAAATTAATGTAATTCTGAGTGTTATATAAAAGAAATAAAAGTAATTTACAATAAAAGATAGTTGTGCCAGTATGTAACTTGGAGGCAACAATTGCATCAAGGGCCAGAATAGTGATTCTTGCCCCTGTATGTACAAATATAGCAATGTTTTCAGTCATAAATGCACACATATATAGGTGTTTTGAGCTGCTTACTCAAAAACTACCATGTGCAAGGTTCTCAGGAGACACTTGATTTTCTAGTATGTTGAGTGCATTTTCAAACAACAACAGAGAGTACAGCTTCCTTCTAATTTAGAAGGTGGTTGCATTCTTCAAAAATGGAATATATAATTTCCATGTGTTTATGCAGTTATTGTAGGTTTTTTTGTCATTCATTTCCAATTTTACTGCACTATGGTCAGATAATATGCATGGAATTATTTCAGTTCCTTTGCATTTACTTAAGCATGTTTTGTGGACTAGTATATGATCTATTTTAGAGAATGACCCATGTGCAGCTGAGAAGAATGTGTATTCTGATGTTGATGGGTGGAATACTTGGTACACATCTGCTAGGTCCATTTGTTCACAAGTTTGATTGAGATCTGTTATTTCTTTGCTGATTTTTTGTTTGGTTGATCTGTCTCTCTGTGACAGTGGAGTGTTAAGGTCCCCTGGTATAACTGTATTATTATTTATTTGGTTTTTCATGTCTGTTAAGAACTGTCTTATATAGTTGGGTGCTCCCATATTCGGTGTATATATATTTATGATTGTAATCTCTTCCTCTTGAAGCTTTCCCCTGACAAGTATGTAGTTACCTTCTTTATCTCTTTTGATCATTTTCGGTTTGAAGTTCATATTGTCTGCAAACATAATAGCTACCCCTGCTTTTTTCTGGGTTCCTGTTGCATAGAGTATTGTTTTCTGGCCTTTGATTTTTAGTCTGTGAACTTCCTTTTGAGTGAAATGTGTTTCTTGTACACAGCATATTGTTGGTTTTTGTTTCTTAACCCACTCTGCTAGTCTGTTTCTTTTTATTGGTGAGTTGAGACCATTTACATTGATTGATATAACTGATATGTACTGGCTCATCCCTGTCACGATATCTTTCTGTACTGCTGAATGTATTCGTTATTGAGAAAGAACAATTAATACTCATATGATTAGATCAATTTTACATGTCTGTATCTGTTAATGTAAGCAACCATTTTGAAGATAATGATACGCAATATTGCAACCATTGTCAAGTTTCTATCATCCTGTTTTGTAAACCTGCAATGTTACTGTTGTGCATTTACTCTAGTCATTTGTCTCTTTTGCTTTTTGTCTTTGTCATATTTTTTCTCTTAAATAAATAAAAAAATGGAATATATTAAAAATATGAAAACAATTAGTTTGAATTTTATAACTTTATTTAGATGTAAAAGGTAGAGTTAGGTGACGGGATCAGATAAGAATAAACATGTTCATCTGCATATATTGTAGGGGTTCCACATGTAACTGTAGGATGCAGAAAGACTCATATCTAGGACTGCCACAGAGATTGTCCAGATTTCAGAATTTTGCTTCACTCATTGTGACCTTCACATGTTTCTAAAACTTTGCCTAGGGTGTGGTAAGGACCCTGTTCAGAACCACTTCTCTAGCATTTATACTTCAGAGTGGAATTGCTAACTTAGAGGGTAAGAGCATTTTTAATATTTTACATAATTACTACTGGTTTTCCAAGAGGGTTATATTAACATACTATTTTAATATCAGTGTATAAGAATTTGGGTTGATCTGTTTATTTAGCTACAGTTGGAATTGTCAGATTTTGCATTATTGGCTGTCTGGTCTGGTAGGAGTAAAATTGTGTTTCATTGTGTTTTTTTGAATTTCCATGTGGTTAAGTACTTTTTATATGTTTATGCAAAAATTAATGTGTTATGAGTTTATGAAACTGACTGCTCATGTCGTTTGCCCACATTTTCTTGTTTTATCTAATTTTTTTGGTCTATTTGTGTAGTTTCTTTATTTTTATCATATACTAGTCCTTTGTCATTATGAATAAGGAAACATTTTTCCTTAATTGGTGTGATCTTGCATTTTCACTTTTTACGGTGTCTTTTGCTAAAAAAAATTGGAGTATTAATTTTACACATAAATACATAGTCTAGTTTTATGGCTTTTCTTTGAGCAAAGATCAACCACTGGACTCACTGAACTCATTTATTTGTACACATTATTTTTTGTCTTGATAAAACATGTCATACTTGTCCCCTTCCACTCCCCTACATATTTGAACTTTGTCATTTTTATGCCCCTAATGCAATTTCTGTGACATCCCTAAAATAGCTATCAGTATGGTAGGATCCTGTTCATTAGTGAACATGGGCCAGAAGTGCTTAAAAGCAGAGTTGTTTATGAATCCAGATACACCACAGGCAAATAATGGTCTCTCTGATTCCAGAACTCAGAATTATCCAGCAAGTCTGATGTAAATGCTGAAAGAAGCTGTAAGGCTTTAATGCCATAATCTCCAAATGTGTGAGTGGAGAAGATAAACAAGAAATTGATAGAGACTTTTGCATCTTGCTTTCGTCTTCCAGTGAATCAAGTTCACTTCTCATTTTCCTTCTTTGCAATGAAGTTACCCTCAAGAGCACTTGGTGGATGATAAGAAGGTCTTTGGAAGCAAAAATCTAGTGCAGTTGGTATAAACTTTTCTTCCTGGTGGGTAAAATTGTTAAGAAAGTTAACCACTTATCATGACAAAGACCTGTAGGGAGATACTTCTCATGAAGCATTCAGTCTTACCTAGTCTCTTCAGAGGTCCTGGAACAATTCACAGGCAACTTTTCTCAAGTTTACCCAGGCCACCTTGTGCCCAGTTCATATCTGATCCAAAGGACTGGTTCTCCGAGAGTTTTCCATCACAGAATTCAGTGTCAGAACTCTCTGACCCCTGCCTTCTCGGTGGGATCTAACCAAGCCTTTAGTCCAAGGATAATTAGATGGATTTGTACTTAATGGATTTTCCAATCAATACAAAATCTTGAAGATTAATTTATAAACATTGAATATGGTGACTAAATGCTGCATTAAAATCCTACTTATCATCATGGATTAAAAGCTACTGCTGGGGGTAGATTTACAACTGGCTTTGAAAGCCCAAGAAACAATAAGTAGGCAGTTCTCCTATTTCCTGAGGAAGCACTAATATTGTCCCTGAGGGTGTGCTTTGGTTTGAATATGATTTCTTTCCTCCAAAACTTTTGCTGAAACTTAATCCCCATTATGAGATATTAAGAGATGGAACCAGATGTAACCTTAAAGAAGTGATTAGGGCTCTGCCCTCATGAATGCTTTAATCCATGCATACAATTAATGGATTAATGAGTTAATGGGTTATCTTGAGAGTGGATCTGCTATAAAAGCAGTTTGGCTGAGTTTTTCCTGCCCTCCCTGCCTCTCACCACATGATGCCCTGCGCTGTCTGGGGATTCTGCCAGCAAGAAGGCCATCATCAAGTGTAGCCTTTCAGCTTGAGCCAGAAGCTCAAGTGAAAATAAACTGCTTTTCTTTATAATTTACCCAGTCTGTGGTATTGTGTTATTAGCAACAGAAAACAGACTAAAACAGGATGGGAGGAGGTATTGGAAATCCAAAGCGGAGGAGTGTTTCTCTGCTTTGCAGTATGTTCCAAATCCTTTGCTCCTTCCTTTCTGTACCAAAGACAGAACATAAGCTCTTCAGTCTCCTAAATCTGCCAGTGCACCCATAAATGAAAATTTGAGAATGTGTTTTTATGTCCAAGGTAAATCCCAAGTAAGCCCGTTTTCTAGAGCAGTATCACTCTCAAGTGGGCCTTGGTCTAATGGCCAGTCGTTTCCACAGTCCTGAGTTTTCTTCTGGGCAGAGGCAAAGCCGGCCTCCCAGCACCTACTCCTGGGTTCTGAGGGTGGGAAGGCAGGTACACAGGTTGCTGCTACTGCTCTCATGATAGGCTTTAAAGGGAAAGCTAAGAATAACACAACTCTTTACACCTAGATTATAAAACAAAAACAAGAAACTTGAAAACCCTTTCTTTGGGAAGCTGCTCACCAGAGAAAAGGAGGAGGAGAAGAATGCTGTTTTATTGCTTTTCATTTCTAAGGCTGGGGAGACTGTAAAAGAAGGAAGCACAAGAGAGCCTTCGCTGTTAGTATGAAAGGCAGCATCTGGCAGAGGAAATGCTCCCTGATAGGACATGGGTGCAAATGCTTCTTGACAATTCTAATCAAGAGTGTTCTTTTTAGCATTCAAGATGGTTGGGATGATAAATTATATGAATAATTTTGGTTTTTTGTCAAGACGTGGATGATGTCTTCCCTCAACACATCTGTAGCTGTGCATACTTAATTACTAACTAAAGAGCAGACAGGAGGCACAGAACCCAGGCAGAAGTGATGCGTGCCTTCGATGGGATGTGTGTTAAAGAAACAAATGAGTCAGCAAGTTTCTCAGCCATGGTCCTCATGGGATATTGCATAACAGTGGACCTGAACTACCACTTCTCACCTAGAAAGAGGCTTTGAATTGAGCAGGGTTTATACAGAGACTGGGCTTGATCTTTGTAGCAGTCACAATTTCTCTTACTCAACTCCCTTTAGACCGACTTTACCTACTCAAATTCAGACAGATAATGCATGAGAACCACGACATGTTTTGAACATTTAAAATGTGCCAAGTGTTACATAAGCACTTTATCAATATTAGTATAGCCAGCTTCATCAACTCTAGGGACAAATGGAAAGACAGCACTTGAAAAGATAATTTGCTATAAATTCTGCAAATTCTATTAAGAACTAGTCTTTTTTGGTAGGGGGAACAGGTCAGTATTATTTGATAATTTCTCACTTCAAAAGCTGCAAAGTAATACTATTCTGGATCTTACGAGATCGATCACACTGAAACATCCTTTTTCATTGTAATACTGGTTTGTCTCCATCTTTGTTTGTCATATCAGTGTTTTTTTTTTTCCACCTATCTTTCTGCTTCTTGCTGGCTGGCATAAACCTTTACTGAAAAAATGTAAACAGCTCAGAGTAAAACTATAGATCCTGGAGAACAATTTCATGAAGTTAGTGAAAGAGATACGGAATAACTGTTCAAATCCCACATAAGCCCACTGATAAATGGGGATCTACCTAAGTTATACTTAGTAATAATGAGAAAGGAAATTAACAACAATAATAGAAAAGGAACTTAATGAATAATTTGAAAGTCAAAGAATGAAGACAAACTCATGAAAAATTGAATGAAGATTTTCAGGACAGTCATCTTTTTGTAAAAGTGCTAATAAAATAAACAGTCAAACAAAGACTGATACAGCTTACTAGCATCCTTACTACCAACTGAGGGGTCCCCAAAACACAAGCAGTGAGCAAGGGTTGGGATCTGGAATAACTTTCAGCATTAACCATGAGCTGTGCTGAAATAAACCCTTCTCATCAACATTTCCTCTCTGCCAAATAATTGAATTTCAAGATCTTTATATCCCCAAGACATGCATGAGCCCATCCTGGATTATCAAATCAGGTTTGAACCATGAAGAATGGGTTATGGAGGCTTCAGCACTTGACTTGCATAGGCCAATGAAATGTGAGAGGAAACACCAACCACTACTAGCTCAGGCAAGAAGCTTTATAAATCCCTATGTGAGTTACACTACTGTTTTTTCAACATTCTAGTACTCATGGAGGCACTTATCAAGATGAAATCCCAAAAAGACATCTCACTCCAAGGTGATAACCTCTGTCCCTCTATTCTGATACAGAATCACTACTTCTTTCTGTAACATCCTTTAGCTCTGAAATGGCTCTTCATTACTAAAACATTCAGTTAATAGTACTGAAGTAACAGTATGAGAAACCTTAGTGTTTTTCACTGATCATATCATCATTTAATTTTAACCATAAGTTATGAGACAATTTTTTGTTAGCCCTGTCTATAAAACATTAAGAGTCAGATATTTAGGGAGTTGGCTAATTGATTAAATGGTCACGCAGAAGAACAAGAATTTGATCTCTGGGCTTTCCAACATCAACACATGTTGATTTAAGTATCATGACCCTTTAAATTTCTGACAGACTCAGTACTCATGTGCAAAACACCACTGTTCCCTACATTTGCTAAGTCTGTTCCTTGCAGCTGATAAGTGACTAAGTGCTCTTATGATCAGCCAGGTCACTGAGACTGTGCAGATGGTTGTGTGGATAAACACACATACATGACTGCTGTGAAAACATGTGCTATGTGTGTCTGGAACTGTGTACTTACCCTTTGAAGATCCTTGTTGATTATTCAGAATCCACGTGGCAGAGGCAGCCTGAGAGTTATGTGGGTAAGTGCATGGAGGCAGATGAGGGTCATGTGGGTTCTACAGAGACATCCAAGCCAAGAGAGAAGCATGGGCTTGGATGTCTCTGTAGAACAGGCTGTCTATGTTAGTTTGTAACTAATTTTCCTGCCTGTTTCTCCAGCAAAGGGTCAATATCTAGCTGTTACTAACAACCTCACCCTTATATATTCTGGTGCAGGATATTCCACAGCTATCAATGTCTGCATACTGGACTTGGATCTGGCTGAGCTTTGGCTAGAGTGAGAGCACACGTGTGCCTGTGTATGTGTGTGTGTGTGTGTGTGTGTGTGTGTGTGTGTTGGAGGTAGGAAAGAAAAAATAAAAGTTATGAAGAACAGCCCTTTACAATCAGCTGTATTATAAGTGGACTGATGCAAAAACTTTTCTAAGAGATACAAAGTGAAAACTCAAATTGCAGAACTGAATATAGAGTCCATGTTCAATTCTGGGGGAAATGGTTTAAGTCATATTTGATTCAAGTACCTATCCTGTGAATAGTCAGTAAGAAACCCTTAGGGTATCTTGGGGGGGGGGCTCTCTGACCAGAATTTTTCCCACTTACTCCTGTATGTGTATTGCAGTTCTGGTGTCTGGCTAAATTCTTGAGCTCACATACCCCTTGCATCCCTTAATTTGCTTTGCTTCTGTCTTTTCCCTTGTTCACCACAATCACCCATGCAAGCCAGAGGCTGGTCTGGCCTCTCAGAAGGGTAGATGCTATTTGTGGTCTGCAGAGATGATGAAAACCCTACTCTGGGAGAGGCTGTCTTCAATGCAAAGACTAACATGAGTAGTTACTCCAAGAAACCAGTGGGCAAGAAGGGGCTCTATGTGAGCAAGAGTTGGTGAGTGGGAAGTGAGAAATATGTGCATGGTGAAAGATGTATTCAGGAGCCAGTGGGAGAAAGGCTTTGAAGGTATCTGGACTCAGATATTTCCTCAACATCCTCAAATGCCCAGATTACTAGATTGAACTTTGTTAATGCCACTAAAAAGGCACTGACAGTTCCTGAGCAAATATCCATATGGTCCAGCCTGGGAGAGTATACAGGAAGACTGATCAGAAAGCCATTTCCATAGTCTGGTGGGAGGAAACAGCCTGAACTAGGGAAGTTGTTGTGTGGGTAGAATTGAGAGTGCAGCCTGGAGAGCCTGTTGTAAGCTCAGGCGAGAGGCTCAAAGAGCAGAAGGACACAGACCAGAGGGCCATGGAGCCTCTGGAAGGAGATCACAGTCAGGTGGATGGGAGGAGAGCCAGAGAAGGTTAGCAGACTTGTTTCTGGAAATAAGGCTCGGAATAGGTCCCTTGGCATATACTGTTAATGCTGAGGTGCAGACATGAGCTCACATAGAGTTCCAGTTTCCACTGGACATAAAGCCAACAGAACTTAAGTAGCCTGTGGTTGCTTCTGAACTGGACATGCATCTGAGGAGCTGTGCAGAGGTAGAGGAAGACAAGATGCAACACTGAGGAGAGGAATTTGGGAATGGTTTTTAGAGACTTAGGAGATTTATGAGAAGGGAAAGGTGAAGCTGTCAGAGAAGAGGGCTTCCAGGCAGAGAGGGGCACAGAAGGTGTCAGTGCCCTGTATGTTGTCAATGGTTTTCTTCTAGAGAGTGAGGCAAAATATCTGAGGTCAGAGCAAAACTTAATCAGAGGTCTGGCTTCTGCTGGGACTGGAGATCTCCATCAGATGCCATGGGGCCCTGTCTTGGAATTTCTAATTTACAACCCAAGTTAAGTTTCAACCCCATAAAGTAGCTGAAACAATTGACTCCTGGGAAGTATTTGGTACTGTGCCTTATGTATAGTAGTTCTCAATATTTGACTCTATTCTTATTACTATTTAGTCAACAACTCCTAAAAAGATGGAGGAAAAAGTTCTGTGTATGCGAGTCCTTAAATGTCCCAGAAGTTCACAGAAACCATGAAGTATTAGGCCTGAAGGCACATGGCAAAGAGACTACGCGGTGCTCTGAATATGCGGTTCCTTAGTGTTTTCTCTAATTGTATCTGACTCTCTTCAAGGACACAGATGCATCTGGTTGCCTCAAGTCAAATAAAGCGAACTTGTGAATGCTTCTGTCCTCCGCGTGTAGACAGAAAGGTTATCTGTTGATTTAATAAGGCTCAAGGAACTCTCTTAATTCTTGTGCACTGTGAGAGGAAGGATGCTGTAATATCCCTAAACACAGTAGTGGAATCAAAGTGCGGGAGTCAGCCTAGCAGAACTGCAAAATCTGGCACTACTGAAATTTTGTCCATTCTCGTTATCTGTTAATGAACAGCTTTCTTCAGTTTTCTGAGCCTCAGTTTTCCTCACATATAAAGTGGGGCTTTATGTGGATTAAAGATAATAGCCTCCATTTGAAAAGTACTTAGCATGTAAAGTCTATTGATTGTTAAAATTGGTATCCTTTTATTACACACATGTGTCTATGTCTTATGTAAGGAATACATATTTGACCTTAAATTGATGTAAATGAATTGAACAATCAATGTGACTATCTTTAAGCATGAGGAGTACTCAGTGAGCCAACTCTGCACTCTGTGAAAGCATCGACTTCATGAGTCTGCTTCTGACTTGTCCACAAATAGCCCCATGGCATTTTTGTCAAGAGGTTTTACACATGCATCTAACCTTTTCTTTGACTTCACTGTAATTGAGTATTAATAAACACATTTGGGGAAATTCCATGCCCATGTTCAACAGGATCTTGGTGTTTAAATTTGCCTTTGATGTTAAGGGTCCCTGCTGCTCAGTGGGTAGGGCCTTGAGCAGACTGGGTAACACCAAGAAGAGGGGCAGAACCTCAGGCAGAGGCTGCCCCCTCCCTCTTCACTCTGTTTTGAGCCATGGCAGCAGTTTAGGACTCTCAAGTGCTGGCCACTCTTAGTGGTCCTCTGCATAAGAGATTGGCCGTGAAGGAAGGTTTTATGAGCACGTGCTTTTCTGAACAAGTTGGATGAAAAGCAGGTCATACCTTACACAATAGTAGTTAGGGTTAGGTGTCTTATTTCTTTATCTTACTAGTCAGAAAATTGAGACCCAGAGACGAGTAGGAAATCTCTCAAGGTCACAACCTATTCCTGCTGTACCTGTGTGAGTAGCTCAGGCAATAATTGGCTCTGCAGTTTAATTTTTGCAATTTATGTGAAATGTTGTTTTATTGCCAATGGGAAATTTTCTCCTGCACTCTTGGAAGTGAAGAAGGTCAAATGGCTACAATTTAAAGGAGATTTTGAACTGCATATTCAAAACGCATAAAGCAGGAGAATGGGCCAGGAGGGAGCCACTTGCAAGTGGGGGCGGCACAGCCCCGTCCAAGAGACCACCACACATTTAATGCTTGTGGTTTCACCAGGAGGGGATCCAGTCACAGAGCCATCCATATTATCAAGTATATTTTATGTATTCTATATTTCACTGATCTATGCCATATATTTAGAATATATTCTGTA
>RJWM01050813.1:0-10640 GCA_004363535.1 Dasyprocta punctata
AAAAAAAAAAAAAAAAAAAAAAAAGATGGGGGCAGGGAGCTAGAGGTGTCACTCAGTGTGAAGGCCCTGGGTTCAATGTCCATTACTCCCCCTGCCACTTTCCCCACGCACACACAGTTCAAAAGGTCGTCTTGGTCAGTGCAGACCTGCGGGTTTAAACACACCCAGCGGACCCTATCACAGCTTTGGAAGCGGCCCCATTCCTTTGGCCTCTGGGGCTCGGTTCCCCCGGGCAAGTGAGTGAGCAGCTGTGTCAGAGCGTTCTTGGAGTGTGGGCCTGAGAATTTGTGGGGACAAGGATAGCCCGGCCACACACGGCCCCTCCTGCGCAGGCACCGCACTGCGGCTTCCTGGCTTGGAGCAGACTCAGTTTCTGCAGGCTCCGCACCCGGGTGGGAGGTGAAGATCCTCGGCCGCGGGGGCCCAGGGGAGGTCGGCTAGGCTTCCCGAGCGCCGGGCAGATCGGGTATCGTTCCCACCCTGCGCTGCTCCTGACCTGACCGCGAGGCCACGGCGAGTCACCCGGCGGCTACCTGGTGCGCTCAGGGCCAGCCCGGCCAACCAGCAGAGGTCGGTCCCCTGCTCCCCTGGTTCCCTGGTCTGGCCACGGCCGCAGGCTTGGATCTCACCACGTGAACACCCGCCGCCACCGAAGACGACGCCTTCTCCTGCACAGCCGGGTGCGGCGGCCGTGGGCCCCGTGGCACCGTGGTGTGTGAGGCCCACAGCAGCTCCGCGGACAGTGCGATCCCTCTGGTCACTTCCGAGACCGCGGCAGCCACCATCTTCCACCCCGAGGAAGCAGGGCGGGCTGTAGTGCAAGGGACCCCACACAGGGCAAGACACCTGGGTGCTTCACCCCAGTGGTGGCCATGGGTGACACCGGCCATGTGGCCTAGGAGAACTGTGCCACGAACAAACAAGAGACTACGTGAAGAAGCTCCGTTCACGTTCGGGTGAACGGGTGGCTCTCCTTGGCTAAACCCCACATTTCACCGATCCTGTCTATCTGGGAAAGACCCTTCTTCGGGTCTTCTTCGCCTAACAAACTCCTACTCATCTTTTGAGGTCTAACGTCTGGATCACCTCCTTGGATGCCTTGTCCAGTTAAGCAATAATCCAATAATCCGTATATGAATAGGAATTCATAGCTGCTATGAGGGTTTTTGTATTTTTTGTTACTAATATTTAAATTTATGAACAGGAATGTGAGAAATTACTGGGTATCAATAACTTAACTTTCTCCCAATATTTTAATATGAAAAAAAGTGTGTGTGTGTGTGTGTGTGTTTTGTTTTGGTTTGGTTTTTTGTTTGTTTTTTGGTCCTTTTGAGACAGGGTCTCGCTATGCAGGTCAGGCTGGTCTTAAACTGCATAGGGAGACCCTGTCTCAAAAAAACAATAAATAAATAAATAAATACCCCTAAATAATAATACTTATAATTTTTAGAGAATTCTTGGATAAAGCTGACTCAATGGGATTTTAACTTAATGCTCTTGGTCAGTAGTAATAATAGCACTTGAGGGTATAGCTTGATGGTAGCAAGCTTGCATGGACTGCACAAAACCCTAGGTTTCATTCCAGCACCACAAAATAATCATAATCATCATAATCATAATCATAATAATGGCATCTGAAGTTGCAAAGTCATCTTACAGACCTTACATCTCATTTAATATTTCTGACAGTTTCATGTAGTAGGAATAATTTTCAGCTTTTATTGTGACAAAAAATACATATATATACATTATATATAAACTTTAACTTGTGTGTGTGTGATACTGTGGATGGAACCCAGAAGTACTCTACCACTGAGCTATATCCCTTTTTATTCTACTTTTTACATTTTGAGACAGGGTCTTGCTAAATTGCTTTGACAGGTGGGAATAGAATTTGCAATTCTTGTGCCTCAGCCTCCCTCAGTGCTGGGATTACAAGTGTGTGCCACTACGCTTGGCTTCACCTTAACTCTTGCAATTCAGTGGCATTAGCCACATTCACACTGCAGGTGGCTACCGTGACCATCTATCTCTAGAATTTTCCCACCACCCAGACTGAAATTCTAGACCTATCAAACAATAACTTCTCAGCCCCTGGCAACTATTCTTCTTTCTCTATGATTTTGCCTGGTCGAAGTTCTTACATGAATGGACTCATGTAGTATTTGTCCTTTTATGTCTGATTTAAGTCAGTGTTTTCAAGTTCCATCAGTGTTATAATGTATTATCCGAACTTTCTTCCTTTTTTATTTTTTCTTGTAGTACTGGGGATTGAACCTAGGGCCATCCCACTGAGCTACACCCCCAGCTCTTTCCCACCCTGCCTTTAAAATAAAAATTTGAGACAGGATCAGCCTTGTTAAAGCCCAGGCCAGACTGAAACTTGAGATCCTCCTGCCTCTGCCTCCCAGCATACTGGGTGGGATCAATGCAAGTGCCATCACACCTATGCCATTCTTTTTTAAAGCTGAATGTGGCACATATCACACTTTGTTTATACATTCATATAATGCTGCTGTATTTGAACATGGATAAGCAAGTATCTATTCAAGTCCATGCTTATTATTTCCATTTTATAGAGAAGAAACCCAAGACTCAAAAAGACTGCTAGTCACACAGACTGGACAAAGCTAGAGCTGCCTTTCAGGCCCAGGTGGGTGACACTGGTGGGGCCATGTCTGGGGGCCCGTGTCCTTGAGTGCTCCTTTGGACACAAAGGAAGGCAACAGCAAGGCCCCCAGGGAACACGGGACAGGCAGGAGGGACAGGGTTGCCCTGCCCCTCAGATTCTACTCCGGAGGGGCAGGCTGAGAAGGCAGCCCAGAGGAGAACCCCTCTCGATCCTTATCTTTCTTGGAGGTAGCAGAAGAAAGTAGCTGGGGCACCTGATTGTGGTGACACTCTGGGCTGGGGCTGCAGGAGGGGAGGCCCCAAGAGCTCCCCGGCTGCGGCCGCACTGAGCCCATCGCTGGTAGCAGGCTTGTCTCCTGCCCACCTCGCTGCCAAAAGGCACAACAGATCTGCTTCCTTCCTTGTGCCTCTGCAGGCTGAAGCCACTCACACATTAAAGTGAGAAAAGACACATGTGGTTTGTTCCTGGCACCAGACTCCATGCACTCTCTCTCTCTTTCTTTTCTTTTCTTTCTTTCTTTTTTTTTTTTTCTTTTTTTTAATTTTTGGTACAGGAACCGAACTCAGGGACTTGCACTTGCCAGGCAGGGCTGTGTCGCTGAGCCATATCCCCGACCCTCCACGCGCTTTTGAAGTCAGTTGTTTTGGCTCACCCACATTCATTTATCCTCCTGGTAGCGGCGCCTTGATTCCCCTTTGGGGAAACCGCCCCCTCCCTTTCTCTCTTTAAAAATTTTAATGATGATAAAATACACAACATTTTAAAATTATGGCAAAATATACACTGTAACCATTTCAAGTGTACAGTTCAGCAGTGTTGAAAATATTTCTGTTACACAACCAATCCCCTTCCTTCTTAAGAAGTGGAATTTAAGCAAGACATGGTGACACATACCTGTAATCCCAGCATACTGGGAGGCTGAGGCAGGATTCCAAGTTTAAGCCCAGTCTGGGCATCTTAGCCTTTTCCTGACTCAAAATTTTAAAAAAAGGGATGTGAAGGCCCTGGGTTCAATTCCTATTACTGCCAAATAATAGTAATAGTCATAAAAATAATCACTCCAATTTATTTGGTTTGATGCCAAATCCTGGCTCCAAGATGGAGCCTACAAGTAAGGCTGGACTTATTCCAGGTTCCTAGTTCTCCAGCCACAGTGACTGGTTTATAACAGCCACGTGGTGAACGCTGAGCTCCTGAGAATCACTCCAAGGATAGGTGCAGAATTCACAGGAAACCGCTTCTCCTCCTGCTTCCCTTGCCAAACAGGTGGGATTGACTGGGAGCCACCCAGCCCACATGGAGGAAAGCAAAACTCAGGAGTGGACACAGATGATTCCGGTAATGTAGGAGCCTCTGGATTCAACCATGCCTGTAGCAATTTCCTGGAAACTTTTTAGTTATACAAAACAGTAAATCTCGTCTGTGCTAAGTCTGGTTTGAATGGGATTTTTGTCATTTATAACTAAAAGAATCCTACTGAGGCTTGGGTTTGTACTACAGTAGGGTACAGAGTGCTTGCTAAGCATGTGTGAAGCCCTGGGTTCAATCCCAAGGAAAAGGGCCAATGTTGTCGCTCAGCAGCACAGTACCTGCCTGGCAAGTGCAAGGTCCTGAGTTCAATTCCTGACACCAAAAAACAAAAACAAACAAACAAACAGAAGAGATTCAAACACCAGTGTCCTTCTTTCCTTACCTCTTCCAGCTCTCAGAAATCATCACCTAGCCCACCTCAGAGTCCCCCACAAATTGAGCACATGACATTTGTTCAGTGATAAAGCTGACAAAAATGGTTTTAGAGGAAAATTAGTACAATCAAGAAATTCTACCAAAGAGGGAAAAAAATGACAAAAAATGTGTTCCTCATGCGTAATGACACGGGAGGGGACACAAATACCTGTGACTGCCTTACAGATTAGCAGGTCCCCAGAGAGATGATGCTTGTTAGTCACGTGGGAAGCCCACCGCCCCCTGACTGAGCAGCCGTCATGCAGCTCTCCGAGCGAAGGGGGTGTGCTGGAGTCCATGAGTCTAGTCTACACCCGCGGGTATGCGGGTTATAATCAGAACTAGCGCCGTGCCAGTGTAGATCAGGGACAGACAGGGCGATTGACACAGACTTTAGCACAAAGACCCCGGAGCCCACTCTCCGCTCGGGACCCTTGCCTGTCTGTGCCACCCAGGCCTGTGGGGGTCGATTCTGGAAGGGTGCCTGAGACGTTCGCACGCGGGCGCGCGCTGGATGAAAGCACCTTCCTCTCTACAAAGCTGAGTTTTGGTTTCTGTTTTTAACGCGAGGGTTTTTTCCCCCCGGGCCTGCAATGATCTAATCCCCTCTAGGAACTCCCAGACACACTGGTCTAAGCGGACGGGGGCTGTGAGAAAGGAACCAAGGCCCCAGGCTCTGAGGCCCAGCAACGCACCACAGCAGCGTGGGCCCTGTGTGGCCCCGGCGCGTGGTTAGGTTGCACAGGAAATCTGCCGGGTCAGGGCCCTAAACTGAAAGCTCCCACAGCCCAGTTCCTAACAGGACGTGCCCTGTGGGGTCCCCTCACTCTCCCAGGAAGCCCCTCATCAGTCTTGGCCAGAACCCCATTCTTAGATCCTGACTTCAACTCTCTGGTGACCAGGCCACCCTGGGACATATGCTCACCTCCTTTCCCTGGTGACACAGAGCCCCCAGCTCCTTCCTGCCCAGCTCCTGGGTACAAAAGGATGAATGTTGACCCTAGCATCCTACCCACACGGGAAGGCCACATGGAAGACTTCAGAAGAGCACTGGAAAAAGAGTCCAAAGAGCCTGAGTTCCAGCCAGGTGTGATAGCCACACCTGTAATCCCAGCACTCAGGAGGCTGAGGCAGGAGGATCGTTGAGAGTCTCAGACCAGCCTGAGCTACATTGTGAGTTCAAGGCCATCCTTGAAAAGCAAATAAAACAGAGCGTGAGTTCTAGTCTTCCTCTGACACTTCTAGCGGCGGGTCCGAAAAACCCCAGTGGCCCTGCCCAGGACCCATGCTTGCGCCGAGCGGGTCTGGGGTCGCAGTTGCACCCCTGGCCCGGGTTGCTCCGTCGGGTATCTGAGCATGAGTCTCAAGGTGCAAATCCAGGCAAGGGGGACTCGCAATCCACGCCGAGTGTCGCGTGTTGGGTTTCGGGGCAGCGTCACGGCCCCGGCTGTGCCCACGCGCAACCTGCAGCCCCGAACCCTCCCGCGCGTGGGGACCGCGTCCCCCCCGCACCCCGCGACCCCACTCACGGCCGCGAGCGCGCGCGGCTCCGGCTCCGCGGGGCGCATCGTCTCGGCCGCCGCCGCCGCCTTCTCCCGCGCCTCCTCGAGAGCAGCCTTGCCCGGCTATTTTAGCGCTTGCGGAAGGAAGGACGGAAACGGGTCACATGGAGCCGAGCGCTGCGACTCAGCATGGGGACTGGGGCGCGGGGTCACCCGGAGGTGGCGCCTGCTCGCCTCGGGGGTGGGGGCGGCAGCGCGGGGCCTGGCCGGGGAGGTCTGGTGACCCCTGGGCTCTGCGCTGCCACCGCGCCGGGGCGGCCGTGGGAGCGGGGAGCGCCCGGCAACGGAGGCGGCGCGCTTGTCCGTTTGTCTGTCTGTCTATCCGCTCAGGCTGCTGTTGCTCGGTAAAGAGAAACGGGAGAGGGGCGAAGGGAGAGGAGAAAGGAAGAAAAAAAAAAAGAAAAAATGGGTGGGAGGGAGGAAAGGAGAAAAAGGAGAAAGAAGAGTGAAAGAAAAAGAGAAAGGGAGAGAGCCAAGGAGAAAGAGAGAAAGAGAAAGGAGCGAAAAGCAAAACTCAGGGCGCTCGCGTGGTTGGCTGTCAGAGCCTAGGCCTCTGCCCTCAGAGCTGCTTTCAAGGGGCTTTTCTGGTGGAGAAGGACAGACGGCCCGGTGCCAGCTCTGTCCTGCCCTCTCCCGTGGGGTCTGGGGTGTCCGCAGGGCTGGGTCACCCTTTTTTTTTTTTTTGCCCAGTCTGGCCTCAAACTCACAGTGATCCTCCTGCCTAATCCTCCCAGATGCTGGGATTACAAGCATGTACCACCACCCCGGCTGGGTCACTCTCTTGTAGCCAGGTGGTTTGTAATCTTTTATGGCAGCGCTGTCGGTCCTGAGAGAGCAGGAATGCGCCCTTCCTGCCCAGCCCGCACACGGCCTCCGCTCCCTGCAACAACAGGCTCCTGTCAAGTGGCCCTGATGGCCCCCGGGACAAAGCACGTCAGAGAAAATTGTCACAATCGCCTTTTCTGACTGGCCTGTTTCCTTTTCTGCTCCCGTGTCCTTCGCATCCACTAATATGATGACTCCCAGATTTTATCTCTAGCTCTGAAATTCTCTCCCGAGAGAGCATTCAGACTCACACTTTTAACTGTCTACTAGTCATCAAACTCCTAGATATCCTGGTGTCACCACGACACAATAAATCCCAAGTGGAGCTCACGTCCCTTGTCCCAGCTTCTTCTCTCCCCCTGTGGCAGTGACCTTCTATGGCCTACTTTAACCCACACAACCCAGCTCTCAGATTCAACCTCTCACATTCAGCTGGTCACCAGTTCCTGCCGATTCTAAATCACAAATGTCTGTCTGTCTCTCTTTAATATTTATGAATGTATGTATATACGTATGCATGCATGTATGTATTTATTTTGAGACAGGGTCTTGCTACATAGCTTGGGCTGGCCTCAAACTTGCTGAGAGTCTCCTGCTTCAGCCTCCTAAGTGATGAGTCACAGATATACACCACCACACCCAGCCAAAAATGTTTCCTTTTTTTTTTTTTTTTTTTTTTTTTGTCTTTTTGAGACAGGGTTTCACTATGCAGTTCAGGCTGGCCTTGAACTCACTTTGTAGCCCGGGCTACACTCAAACTCACAGCAATCCTCCTGCCTCAGCCTCCTGAGTGCTGGGATTATAGGTGTGTGGTGCCACCGTGTCTGGCCCCTTCTTTTTTTTTGTACTGGGGATCGAATTTAGGACCTCATGCTTGTCAGGCAGGCACTTATGCTACTGAACTAAATCCCCAGCCCAGAGATGTTTCTTGAATCCAACACTACACTTCACCCTTGGGTCTATGCCTCCCAACTCATGTCTAGACCATTTCAGTAGCTTCTTTAAAATGGCTCCCTGTCCCTGATTTTGTCCCTCTCAAATGCTGACCCCCCAGAAGCCACTGGCACCAGTTTAAAGTGTGTCATCTCACTCCCTTCCTACAATCCCTTCATGTTCACCTCTGCATCCCTTACCCAGCTGGTTTAAACCCAGATTCTGCAGGTTTAAGAGTTTCTCATGGGTACCTGAGTTCTCTCCCTGCCTCATCCTATGAAACGGCTTTTATATGAGTTTGCTGTATGATTTCTTTCAAGAAAGGCAGCTGCTGAAGCCAGGCGTGGTGGTGCACGCCTTTAATTTCAGCACTCAGGAGGCTGAGGTAGGGGGAGCATTGTAAGTTTGAGGTTGGCTTGGGCTACGACGCGAGCACAAGGCCAGCCTGAGCTACATAGTGCGACCCTGCCTCAAAAAACTAGGGCTGGGAGTTTGGCTCAGTGGCTTAAGCGCCTGTCTGGCAGGCGTGAAGTTGTGAGTTTGATCCCTGGTGCCGCAAAAATTAAAGAAAAGAAAAGAAAGGCAGCTGTTACCTTCCAGAAAACTTTAAAACCCCATGATATATCCAGACATAGTGGCTCATGTCTTTAATCCCAGAACTCTGGGAGGCTGAGGCAGGTGAATACCAATTTCAAGCCCACCCTAGACTGTTTTGCAACAGTGACGCCCTGTCTTAAAATTTTAAAAATATGAAAAAAAAAAAGGGGGTGGAGAAGTAGCACAATGCAAAGGCCCTGGGTTCAATCCCCAGTACTGAGGAAAAATGAAAATCAAAAGGCCAATGGTCTTGATGGTTGTGTAGTCACAGCTGGTTGGAAACAATGCCAAACTCTCTCTACCCCAAGCTGGCTCCATGGGACCCTAAGCCTTGGAGCCAAAAACAACCTTCCTCCGGCCTGAGGAGTTTCAAGTCTCCTTTTTGGCTGTGTGGCCAAGGCAGGGTTCAGAGCATTGCTGTTTGGCCCGAGCTGGGGACCTTCCCTGGCCGGTGTACTTCCCACCCACCCGCCTCCTTGGCCGCAGGTGCACCTCAGCCACGGGGTCCTCAGACTCAGTGCACAGTGCCCCATGCTGTGGCGCTCCCAGTGGCTTCTCCTGACCACCTGGCCCCTCCTCCTCTGAACCCACGGGGCTGGGGCTGCAACATCCACTGGTCTCAGGGTGACATTGGTGTTGTAGTTTAAATGTTCAGATTTCTGTCTTGTTTCCCCGACTATATATTTCGGAGGGGAGGGATCACATGTTGTTCCAAAAACCAGACTGTCCGATGGTCATAAAGAGGCCCAGTGGACACATGCTCTACGAGGAAAAAGGTGGGGAGAAGGCGGCTGACCCACCCTAGCCATGATTTTCTGGGAGTTGCTTGTCGAGGCTTCTTTCTTTAAAGCTGAACTTTTTTGGTCTAGTTTTTTAGACAGGGTGTCAGGCTCATCTTGAACTCTGCTATGCAGGCCAGGCTGGTCATCCTCCTGTGTCAACCTCCCGAGGGCTGGAATTACGGGTGTGTGCCGTAGGCATCATAATATTTTGTCATGGCCGGGGATGTAGCTCAATGGCACAGCACCTGCCTGGCAAATGCAAGGACCTGAGTTTGATTCCCAGTACCAAATAATAATAATGATAATATTTTGTCATTTCTGGGACTCCTCAGGCTCCAAAGGGAACTCTGAGGCCAAGGTCATGACCCTCTAACTCCTGCTCCACCCAGCCTGGAGCTCTGGGTCAGGCACAGACAGGGCAGCCATTCCATCCGGGCCTTCGTGTTGGTGGCCCGGGCTGGCTGAGCCCTGAGTTAGTGCCACCCCCGCTTCTCCCAGCCCCGGCACATGACAGGGAGGGGATTTCCTTTGGGGCCCTCACTGGGAATCCATTGTTCTCTTGCCCCACAACAGTGGGCTACGAGGGGAGGCTTCAGTAGTTTCATTTCCCTCATTTGGAATGGAGTTTTAAGAACCAAAAATCAAAACCGGAAAGAACAGAGGCCACCGCCCACGTGGGCAGCACTCAACACCTCACAGTGCCAGTCTTGGAAAAGTTTAGGGGTTGGTGCCAAGACCCCCAAGCTCCCGGCAACGTGAGGGGAGGGCTTGGCAGATGGGCGTTCCCGGTGGGCGAACACCTGTCCTCCAGCCATCTAGGGGAAAGGGTGACTCTGGCTCCGTCACCCATGGCCTCCTCAGCCACTAACGCCAGCGGCTGACCCCTGTGGGCACACCGCCTCTTCCTCTTCTGGAAACACTGACGGTATCATGATGGTCAAAGATGACAGCATGCTGAGGGAAGTATCCTGTCAGTGCCAGGGCACAGGGATGGTGAAGGATGGGGCCCACATAACACCATGGCCTGGGGCAGGGCAGAGTGGACAGGAGGCATGGACACCAGGAACAAGGTTCCAGAGCCAGGGAGAAGGAGGAAAGCACACTGGCTAGAGACGTCAGGTAGAACATTCTGGAAGGCCTGATCTACACCATCAGAGATGGGCTTGGGGTGGATTGGAGACTAAAGGGAGTGTATGAAAGGGAGTGGTCAGAACACAGTCGTATCCAGGAGACTATAGGAGAGATGACAGCTCCTCGTTGTGCCCCATTAGGACTTTGTTCACAGCTCATGGGGGAATTGTCATTATCTGTTACAGTTCTGCA
The DNA here is from genome assembly GCA_004363535.1 of Dasyprocta punctata. Taxonomy (NCBI): domain Eukaryota; kingdom Metazoa; phylum Chordata; class Mammalia; order Rodentia; family Dasyproctidae; genus Dasyprocta; species Dasyprocta punctata. The sequence continues at coordinate 10,380 of RJWM01050813.1, forward strand.
TTGCCTCCAAGACACTGGGTGCTGGAAGGCTTGGAAAATAGTTTGTCATATTTGTGTGTTTCCCCAAGCAGTCCTTAGTCTACCACCTTATAGGAGTTAGCAAAGATTTCTTTCTTTTTTTGTTTTTTGAGACAGAGTCTCACTATATAGTTCAGGCTGGCCTTGAACTCACTATGTAGCCCAGTCTCGCCTTAAACTCATGGCAATCCTCCTGCCTCAGCTTCCCAAGTGCTGGGGTTATAAGCCTGACTGAACCTACAC
>RJWM01050814.1:0-10636 GCA_004363535.1 Dasyprocta punctata
AAAAAAAAAAAAAAAAAAAAAAAAAAAAAAAAAAAAAAAAAGAAAGAAAGAAGTAGGCAGAGCCTTCAAGTGGCAATTTTACAACACGTTTTAGCCTATTAGTTATTTTATAGTTTCCATTCACCTACTGAATAATATTCAACTGTATTGTTTTAATATTTATTTAAATTTTTATTAGTATATATTTGTAAACATTGTATATGTTATTTGATCAGTTTACTATGTGCACAAACATCAAGAATAAAATGTGTATGGCTATGCAAACCTTTAATGATATAGAATGGCCTAAATTTTTCCAAACCATAGTCTGAAGCCTTCCCATTGACTAACTTGGTGAAAATTAGGTACAGTATTTCCTATTTATCTTTGAAAACAGATTGCTCAGCCAACTGAATCTTAAAGTTGAAAAAAACATTAATATATTCTCACCTCAATAGACACAGTTTAAAATTTCATTAATACAAATTTCACTATACTTTTAAACCCTCACTACTTCTTTTTGTTTTTCAGCATTTATCTTCTGATTGAATTCATTTCATACCTATGGAAAACTAAATTTCTTCTCTTTGACCTCATGAGTGAAAACTAAACCTTTAAATCTTCAATTTAATTCAGTGAAACTAAATGAAAATCACAAAGATGTGTCTATTGTTTCTAATATTGTCCTGTAGATGCAACATTTTCAATGAAACTTTAAGAAGATGGAAGAATGGTAATTTATTCCACAACTTCATTGTCCTTCAAAGTGATTCAACCCACCTCTCCTTTCTGTTTTTACTCCACAGCCCTTATTAGTATAATTTGGAATAATTGGTCAGAAATTGTGAATAATGATGAAAAAATAGTTATGATAATGAAATAGAAAAATAAAGAAAATAAAGTTACTGATACCATAATTTTTTTTTTTTTTTTTTTTTTTTTTTTTTTTTTTTTTTTTTTTTTTTTTTTTTTTTTTTTTTTTTTTTTTGCGGCACCAGGGATTGAACTCACAGTCTTGCGCCTGCCAGGGCAGGGGCTTAAGCCACTGAGCCAAACTCCCAGCCCTGGTTTTTTGAGGCAGGTCGCACTATGTAGTTCAGTCCGGCCTTGCGCTCGCGTTGTAGCCCAAGCCGGCCTCGAACTCACAACGCTCCGCCTACCTCAGCCTCCCGAGTGCTGGGATTAAAGGCGTGCGCCACCACGCCTGGCTGATACCATAAAATTTATTTTAGATTCATAACAATGTAAGAGAAATGGTAGTTGTTGGAAAGTATAGGCAGTTAAGTTAGATAGAAATTAACATACAGTCAAGGGATTGATCTCTCAAGGAAATTAACAGAAAAAATAAAGACATTAGAATTGTGGCTGGAGGTACATCTGAAGAAGACAAGGCATCAAGATAAAGATGTAATGGCCAGACCCACGTGCCTCCTTAAAAGACAAGTAGCAACTTGTAATTATAACATAATTAGTATCATCTGGTTCAGTGAAGTCCAGATAGGAATCAGTCACCCAATTAGATGACCAGAGCATCTGGACCCACCCCGTCCCAAAAATGCTTTTCATCTTTCAATGAACCCTTACTACATGACCTGTTGCTCTGGTGAATTAATATTAGCTAAGCAGCCATACTTGTACTTTTATTGGTTGATTACAGTTTAACCTACATCTTACTCACCTTGTAATTTTGTACTCATCTTATGATTTCACCCTATAAAGCATTATGAGAGAAATGGCTTTAATGGCAACCCACTTTTGGAATGTCTACTGTCACTCAGGAAATATCTCTCAATAATTTTTTTTCCAATTTTTAACCTCCATTCTTCCTTGGAATTCATTCTTCAATTTCAGGGAACATATAGTAGTTTGGGGAATTAAATTACTCCTATATCAGTATAAATTGTAATGTACTAAAATAAGAAAAAGATTTTTTTCTTTTCTGTTCCTTGGAAGAACTTCTAAAATATGAATACTTGAAACAATGCTGCTCAAAGAAATCAAAGACAAATATTTATCCAATGAATACTATATGATAATAAAGCTTCAACCACGTGATATATTACACAAGCACCATAATAACTACTTCTATTTATCTTTTCTTATATGATTACTTAATCTGGAAAGAGTATAAAGCAATAGCACAAGGAAAGAGATAATATTGCAGCTATATATTTAAAAGGTGTAACAAGTAGTATATTGATATATACATATGGTTACATAGATATGTACATAAGCATATGTATATTATTACATAGATAATATAAACTATTAATAGACATATATGTTCCTCTTTACTATTATATATTGTCACATATATATTTATATATGTATAAATTATGTTCACATATATATTTATATATGTATAAATTATGTTTGCATATTTCTACATACACAGTGCATTTCTACTCCTTAAAATGATGCCACAAAACATACATTTTCTCAAATACCTCTTTAAAATTTTAGGCTAGTTGGACTAGTATCTGTTACTTCATCAAATGACTTGAGATTAGTAGACTTTAGGCAAATAAAATAGTATCTGTTATTTGTGTTGTAAAGATAATATATTATCGAAAAGTGCTGATTTTTAAAATTGCAGTAATTTGCTAAGCTGATGTTACTGGATAGAAAACAGATTAGTGCAAAAGAAAATCATTGCCTATATACTAGCTAAATTTTGAAAATATAACTGTCAGCAGCGTTTTTCCAATACCCATTTCATATGTTGATATTACTGATCCCAGTTGCATACAGTGTGCATTATGCACATAAACTGTCCTACAAAAATACATTTTAAATCAATCTAACTAAGGCTCCTCCATATTACCAATGAAAGAAAATACAGAAACATGTTTTGTATGAGTGCAAAAGATTGTTGTACATTTAGTTGGAAAGTGATTGGATTATGGCTCTTATAATTGATTTGTTCTTAGGATGTGTAACCTGGTAGGAAGAAGTGGATCACTGGAAGGACAGTTCAAAGGAGATTATGCCATTCCTTGGCTCATCCCTTGATCTCTCTCTCTCTTCTTTCTGGCCAGAAACAGCTATTCCTCTGCCATGCCTGTGTACCACAGCATATTGCCCTGCATCCAGCCAACAGGTGCAAGGACTAAGACAACTAAAGTATGATCTAAAGTAAACCACTCCTCCTTTAAAATGCAGGTATCCCATATTGTGTCTCAGTGAAAAGGAAACGGATTAAAACACAGTATTTATGCATATGGTATTCCTTAAGTCTTTTCAATTTAATTAGCATAAGTATTTTCATTTTGTAGCTTCAAAGGATTTGGTAAAAGGCTAAACTGAAAATAAACTTGGATGACATTACCCTCAGTGAAATAAGCCAGATGCAGTAAAACAAGTACTGCTCAATCTCACCTATACATGGATTCAAAGAAATCAAACATACAGAAACAGAATTTACTCTAGGTGAAGAATGAGGAAAGAGAGACATTCATCAAAGGGTAGGAAGTTTTGGTTAAAAAAATGGAATAATTTTGGCAAAATCTATTGTACCATATGAAACTATGATGAATAATATTTGTTATAATAGCAGATTGCTAAAAGTAGGTTTTAAATGTCTCCACGCACAAAAAAATGAAGAAATTGATGTATTTATTGGCTTTACTTAATCATTCTTTTTTATTTTAAAAAAGTAAAACAGAAAAAAGATAGAAGTAATACAGAATTTCAAAAAATGTAAGAAATCAATACTAGTCAATATATTACTACAATGTATATCTTTACTGAAACATTATAATAAAACCATAAATGTATATCAAGTTTACTTGTGAATTGAAAATAAATAATTCACAATAGTTTTGAATCACTTACAAATCTAATTATTTAAATATAGGGTGTCCAAACATTGCATATTTTCTCATTAGTTTTAAAGATAACATAACAGGAAATATGAAACTGACAATTTTATCAAATTTATTTAATACAACAGTCGACTGGTTGAAATGACACCTGTCTGAACAACTCCTGAGCAATGCTCAAGGTAGTCAACATGTAAACAAATGCCCATATGTAAACAAATACATTGTTTGAGTGATTGTGGGGTAAACTGTTAAATAGTTAAAAAGCAACAATTTTTACTTGAAAGCCATTTATTCTATGACTCGAATGTGTACTTTTGCTTAATAAGTCACAAAGGTTATCATATGACTTATGATCCTTTTAGACAATGAAAAAAAATTGATTTTCTTTTATTCCCAGTGGTAGTTTTGCATTAATGTTAAACTAGACAATGGTGAAAGTAACATAAAATAAAATGATCAAATACAAATTATAACAAATGAAACTCTAAAGAAAAGTTACTTGCCAGATTTAGTGGCACACCCCTAAAAACCCATCCCTTGGGAGACTGATGCTGGAGGATCGCTGTGAGTTTGAGGCCAGCCTGGACTACAAAGTGAATTCAAGGTCAGCCTGGACTGCATAGTGAATTCCTATCTCAAAAAGCCAAAACAAACAAACAAACAAACAAACAAAAAAGAAAGAAAAGAAAAGAAAAGTTACTTGGGGTTGAAATGTCATTTTAACCTATGCCTTTCACCAAGAATCTTGTGTATCAATGATCTTGAGCACAAATATCTGTTATTTTTCACATATCCCATAATATATAACACAAGTGTATAATAAGTTTGACATAAAATACATTTTAACTATGCATTTATTAGGTGTGCTAAAATGGCACAACATGTTTTATTCGTGTGAGTATAATTGTGAGTCTGTGTATGAATTTACAAATGTCTTAGAGAAGATCAATCTCACTACTTCAATTTAACTGTGCTCCAAAAATTTGTTTTAAATTGTTTATTTATAACTCTATGAATATATTCCCTTAAACTATTTATTACACTTAATATCTGTGTACTAATACATTTGTTGTATTCTGGTGACTTAATTGTTGATTATAGAAAGATTAAGTTTGGAATCTCACTAATTGCATCAATAGAAAGATTTATGTTTGCTATATTTAGCAATTAATAGTTCAGTCATTTGGCTTCTAATTTTGACACCTACTTATATCAAGTGTGAGAGTGATAATCCAGACAGATACAGTCAAAGCTGTTAAAGACTGTCATCTGAAAGAGACCTCAGAATATCACATTAAATATTATGCTTTGTGCTGTTTCAGTCATACAAATAGAACTGTTTTATTCCTTCATCTTATGTGATATTGCCAAAGTATCTTCCCAATTTGTTTTCTTTTTTTTCTATCAAAATATTGTGGAAATAATAAATTTTGGTTTTTATGCTTTAGTGCTCTCCAAGCTTATAGGCACATGAACACCATGATTTAAAATAGACTATGTAAAAATAGTCATAATAGCCTCTGTTCCTCTTCTCCAACTTGAGTCTCTTTTTCCCTTCACCCTTCTCTCTGTTCCTGCTCCCTTCCAGTGATCCTCAATAAATGTAGCTACTTTTTATATAATTTGAGGTGTGTATTTGATAATACTTTCCTTGCCACACACAAGAACCTGCATCTGGTAAGTTGTGCCACGTGGACTCTACCAAACCTTAGAAGAACTTATTAGAACTGAAGGCATCAGCATCACAAAGACCTTCAGAGACCTTGGCAGAAGTGGACAACCAGACAACAGAGCCAAAAAGGAAGTTTGTCTGTTATACTCCAACAGAGAATTTTTCTAACAGACTGACAAACAGGGGTACACTGAAACATAAGAGAAGGTTCAAACCCAGTGTGGCCCAGAAGCACCAGTGGTGCTGGCAGGAGGGGCCCAGGAGCAGCAGAACACTGTTTTCCAAGGGGCACCACTGTCGTAGGAGGAAAAAATCAATCTAACAAGGGCAAACTCATTGCATAAAAGTCTCTAGTATATTGTGGATTTGATTATGTAACTGTGGAGCTTGCTTCTATGGTTAAAGGTACCAAATTAATACTTACTGCAATTGGCAAGTTCCTAGAAAATGTTAGATGTTATTGTTATTGCTACTTTAGTCAGGATGTCATACATGTTTTAATGTGTTTTTCTCCATCATATGACAACATTGTGATTGCCTGGGATAATAACTATCACCATAGCCCAGTAAAAAATGATATAGTTCAGAGGCAAATAACAGCTACCCATTCTTAATAAATTGGAGAGGTAGGCTCTTAGGATACACAAAGACCAAGAACCACTTACACCTGGAATGCGCCTCTGAGGAATAGATATTTCCTAGGAAAGTCATCATATTGGTAATAAAGCTATCTATCATAAGAAATGTGCAAGCACCAACATAGAAAATAAAACAAAATACAAATAGAAAATGATGAAATTCAGAAATAAAATGCAACCCAAGATCTCCAGTCCACCTGGGACAAGTACAAAACACAATAATATAAAAGAAACCATAAACCACACACTGGAAGTTTCTGAAATGATAGTAGCAGAAGTTAAAAAAAACTGAAGGTGACTACAGAAAAAAAACTCTCTGGTAAAGACTAGAAATGATGATCAAAATGAAAGACAAGCCCAATGAATCTAGAGTAGACACAGATGAAAACATTAGAGATGCTTAGGAAAACAATGGAAACCATGTATGCCAAATGTAGGAAAGAAATGGAAGTCATGAAACAGATCCAAACAGATACTTAGAAGATTAAAATTTCTAATGAAAGTATAAGCCACAGATTGAATGAAGGAGAAGAGGGAAGATGAGATTTGGAAAAGGACTGCAGTTAGTGAAACCCCTCCCCCCAAAAGATATCCTAAACAATGAAAGGGACCATTAAAAATCAATCCAGCAGCTACAAGATAAAGTAAAGAAGAATAACAAGATAGATTAAAGTAGATGAGAAAGCCAAAGATAGCACAAATGCCATAAAAACTTCTTCGCAGAAGTAATGACTGAAAACTCTCCAAACATGGATAAAGAATTTGACACAGAAATAAGTGAAGCACACACAACAAAGAATCATGATCAAAATAAATATACACCTAGGCATATAATAATCAAGATTCCACAAATTCAACATAAGAGTAGAATGTTGAAAGCAGTTAGGAAAAAGAAACAAATGACTTATAAAGGAAAACTCATTAGAGGCACAGCAGATTTCTAAATAAAAACCTTCAAGTCAAAGAGAGATGGAATGAATTATTTCAAACTTTAAAATAAAACAATCTCCAAGCCAGATTAATTAACCTCAAAACTATCTTTTGGAATTAATGTAGAAATGAAATACTTCCATAACAATGGTCAACTGAAAAAATTCATGGCTGCCAAACTAGTTCTCCAAGATGCACTGAAGGGTATGCTAGAAAGGGATAATATAATTACAAGAACACCAACAGAAAGAAGCCACTAGTCAGGGGAGGCAAATAAACAGAGTCATGGTAACAACAACAGGAAAATTAATGAGAATGATAAGGTGTATCAGTTAATACCGTTAATGCAAATGGTCATAAATCACTAGTCAAAAGAAACAGACTGGACAAATGAATGAAGAATCAAGGTCCAAAAATATGCTGAATACAAGAAACACATTTACTAAAAAAGAAATTTATAGACTAATAATCAAAGGATGGAAAACAATACTTCCTGTAATAGGACCCATGAAAAAGAAATGGTAGCTATGCTAGTTACGGACAATGTGAATTTCAAGCCAAGATTGATCAAAAGAGAAAAAGAGGATGTTACATACTAGTTGAGGGAAAATTCCAAAAGGAAGAGAAAACAATCCAAAATATATAGTCACCAAATACTGGTACACTTAACTATATAAAACAAACAATGGCCATGAAAAAATCAAATAAGCACTAACACAATTGTGATGGGAATCTTAATATCTCACTGTCAAAAAGAGATCAACTCATCAAAGAAGTAACAAAGAAACATCAGAACTGAACCAAACCTGTGAAAAAATGGACTTAGTAGATGTCCACAGATTACTGCTACCCACAACATCAGAATATACATTCTTCTCAGTTACACATAAAATATCCTCTAAAATAGACCACATACTAGACCATAGAACCTGCTTAAGTAAATGTAAAGGAAGTGAAATTATCCCATTTAAATTATCTGACCATAAGGCAATGAAATTGGAAATCAGTGGCAAAGAAACTATAAAAACCAAATTAACACCTAGACATTAAATAACATCTTCCTGGACAACCAATGGGTCACAAATGAAATAAATGAGGAATTATAAGTATCTACAATTAAAAAATAATGCTGGCAAACACACCAGAACTTACGGGATGCATGAAAGCAGTTCTAAGAAGGATAGTTATACTGTGAATTCTCAAATCAGGATACTAGAATAAAGTGAAATAAACAACCTATGTTGAGCCTCATACTTCTAGAAAAAGAACAAATTATAACCAAAGCTCTTAAAGGAAAGAAATTATAAATATAAGAACAGAAATTAATGCAATCAAGACTAAGTAAAAAATACAAAAATCAAGCAATGGAAAAGATTGTTCTTTTAAAGACTATATAGAGTTCATAAGCCCTAAACCAACCTTATCAAAAAAGAGGGAAGAAAAGACTCAAATTCATGCAGTTAGGAATAAAAAGGGGGAAATCACAGTGGCTCTTGTGAAAACCCAGAAGATAATTAATACCTACTTTAAGAAACTATACTCTAATAAGATGGAAAACACAGAAGAAACGCACAGATTCAAAGATACATATGAATAGCCAAACTGAATCAAGAAGATGTAAACTTTCTAAATAGCCCAATATTAGTCACTGAAATTCAAAATATAATTAAAAACTTACCAACCAAAAAAAAAAGCCTAGGTGCTGATTGATTTACCTATGAATTCCACAAAAAAATTTACAGTAGATCTAATGCTACTACTAATGAAATTCTTTAATGAAGCCATACTCTGAAAGTCATCCCTGGAAGGAGGTATTACCCTGATACCAAAACCAGAGAAAGACCAAACTGAAAAAGAACTACAGGCCAATCTCCCTAATGAACATAGATGCATAAATTCACCTTTAGTTACTTACAAACAAAATTTAGCAAGTCATCAAGAAGATTACTCTCCATGATCAAGTAGAATTCGTATCAGGGATGCAGAGATGGTTCAACATACACAAATCAATAAATGGAACACTCTATATCAACAGAGCCAAAGACAAAAATCCCATGATCATCTCAATAAATGCAGAAAAGATGGCAAATTCCAACACCAACTCACGATAAAAACCTTGGAGAAAATAGAAAAAATGGTCTTTATCTCAATCTGATGAAAGATATCTATGACAAACCAACAGCCAACATCACACTAAATAGTCAAAAACTCAAAACCCTCACTCTAAAATCAAGAACAAGACAAGGGTGTCCATGATCAACAGTCCTCTTTAATATATTTCTGGAAACTTTAGCCAGAGCAATTAGATGCAAAAAAGAAATGAAATGAATAATGGTAGAAAAGGAAGAAATCACATTATCATTATTTGAAGATGGCATGACACTCTATATAGAAGACCCCAAAAACTCCATCAAAAGACTTATACATTTAACAACCAAATTCTGTAGCATAGTAGAATACAAAGTCAGTACTCAATAATCAATATCATTTCTGTACACAGACAACAAACACACTGAGAGAGAAATTACAAACAACATCCTTCAAAACAGCATCAAAAAATGAAATACTTTGAAATAGATCTAACAAAAGAAATAAAAGATTTCCTGTACTCTTAAAAAAAAGCAGGTCAAAGAGAATATCGGAAAATGGAAATATATCTCTTGCTTATGAGTAGGAAGATCCAACATAATAATAATGGCCATGTTTCCAAAATAGCTCTACAGATGTAATGCAATTCCAAATACAATACCATTAGCATAATTCAGAGAACTGGAAAAAGAATTCTTTAAGTTCATTTGGAACTAGAAGAGACCTAGAATAGCAAACAGAATCCTTTGCAACAAACACAAGGCTAGGGACATGTCTGGAAATTATACTACAAAGCCACTGTGAAAAATTAGATGCAGAATGACACTGCCAGAAAAACAGACCTGAGGATCAGCAGTACAGATTAAAAGATACAGAAACAACTCCAAACATTCGGCTACCTTATCTCTGGCAAAGGGGCCAACATGTTCACTGGAAGAATGATGGCCTCTCTAATAAATGATACTGCAAAAAGTGACTTTCCACTTGCCAAACACTAAAACTACACCCGGATCTCTCACATGCACTAAACTTTTATCACAGTGGACCAAAGATCTAAATATTAAAGCAGAAACACTAAATTTTCTGGAATAGAGAATAGATAGAATTGTTGATGATTTAAGCATGGGCAAAGATTTCACGAATAAAATCTCAATTACAAGGTAAGTACTACAATGACTGGGATATCATCTATTTAAAAGATTTTGAACAGCACAAGCAACCACCAACAGAGTTAAGAGACAACCCACAGAGTGGGAAAGTTTTTTAGGCAGGCAGTTGTCCCTCAGACTAAGAACTAAGAACTAAGAACTAGAACATGTAAACAATTGAAAAAAGATTAGACTCTTCAAATTTAAAGATCCAATTCAAAATGGGCATCTGAGATGTATATGCACATACAAAACACACCTTAATTCTTTTTTTTTTTTTGTCCTATTAACCTCTTCTCTCCTTCATTTCTCAATTCTGTTTCCTTTTTCAAAATATCTATCTCCCTATTTTGCACT
>RJWM01050815.1:0-10639 GCA_004363535.1 Dasyprocta punctata
TTTATTTTATCCATTTCGTCATTGTTCCACAAGTCCTTGGTGCAACCTGGGGGCTCTAACTCCACCTGAACTAATCCTTCAACTCCTCATTCACACCCACTGTGAACTATGATTTTTCAGCTCTCCCAGGAGTAAAGAAGACCGCAGTGAATATGTCTGCCCAAGGAGCTGGATCTGACTTCAGCCATCACATCTTGGTGCTAACACTATCTCAATGTTCTGAATCTAACATATCTTTATTTTGCCTGCTTGAAAGATAATTTTATAATGTGTGCAGTACCAGGGCGACACACTCATTAATTGGTACATTCCAAAATTTTTCTGCCATTTTTTTAGGTTTTATTGTTCCTATGGAAATGACAACCCATAATATAAATGCAGATAGTCTTTTCTCTTCTTCTACCTATCTTTACCCTCTTCTCTTTATGTTTTGTACTCTGTAGTGGTACCCTGATTTTTCTAGGTCATTGTTGAACTTTAATAAACCCTGCTAGTGGCTTGTTAAGCTGTGGTGTGTTATAATATGACAACCAATGCCATGAAAGTAAATTGACATGGAGGCCAGGTCAGAAAAATTGCAGAGAAAAGAGGCCAGTGATCTAAACCTTGTATGTTTTGCCAACAAGTGAAACATAGCATGCATTATTTCTTGTTTAAACCTAGAGTAATGAAAACAGTATTTAAATTCAGTTAATCATAAGCAGTCAGGAAGCCTGTGATCATGTATCTAGAGACTTTTTAATGTAATGCACTAGACTAAGGAGGGGGAAGTATCACAATCTCACACCTCTTTCCTTTATTTCTGGACTGATTTCTATAAGCGACTTCTTGAATTTCCTTCGTGGGGGTCAGGAACCACGTCATGTTTGCAGGTACCTGGTTCATTAATAGTTGTTTTCTCAAAAGCTCTTTAAATTTCTTTCTTACTGGTATTTAACTTTAGTTTTAATAATGTTTTTAAAATTTTGTTCTTGAATATTCTTATCATTTTCACTTAAAACGTTGCCTCTTCTAGTCTCTGTTCTCATCTTTGTAAATTAAAAAATATGTATGAAGTTTATTACCCTGATTTCAATGTAAAATTTTTCATTCATATATTCCTTTTCTCTTCTTTCTTTAGCAAAAAGTTCCTCACATTATAGTTCAGTTTACTTATTAATTAATTGGATTTAATTTGTTTATGTAAATAATCTATCACTTTTTTTTCACAGTGACATCCTTATTTCTAGGTCATATTGGCTGAGATTTAATGATGCTTGGGTATTTCTAGTAACCCTTGCATTAACTAATAAGATTATTACTTTTACTTTACTTTAATCTCTGAGCATTCTCTTTCACCAGCTTAAAAATAAGCTAAAACATATATCTTTAAAAATGATACCAGGTGTTGTTATTAATTATAAGTAATGAAGGGTCATTAGGAATGTTCTTGAGAAAATCAGTCATTATGCTGAGTGAAAGTTAACTGTAGAAATGTTTGAAAGTGATGGTGCCTCAAAACAACAGAATTCTTACCAAACTGAAATCTTGAGTAGTTTAATTCAACTTCCCACCCTGATATTCTATCAGAATATATTTACATAATTCCAGTTACAAAGACAAAGTAAAAACTTTACATTTAGATATGATCTAGGTGTTGGAACAACAAAAGAGGGTTTAAAATAATGCTGATTAACGTGTTAAAGTGTGGGGGGGAACATGTCTAGAATTTAAAAAAAGTGGGACAATTTTAACAAAGAAATAGAATTAAATGGAAGAAGTTGAAGGACAGCAGAGTTTGAAAGTGCCTTTTGTGGATCAGACCGAGTAGCAGAAATTGCACAATTGAAGAGAAATTAGTTCAGGTGGAAATTTACGAAAACCCAAACTGAAGCACAGAAAACAATATTTTAAAAAATTACAAAAACCTCATATAAATCAACAAGTACAATGAGAGTGTTTAAAAACCATGCAAAAATTATGAACAATACTCATAACACAATTTAACATACTCATAACAAATGTTAGAAGAAAAACAGAGAAGAGAAAATAACTTTGAGCTTATAGGTTTGAGGCATTTTAAAATAATAATAAATAAATTCTAATCATGGATCCATAAATCTGAGTAAATTATCCTTAGAGGGTCAATTATCAATATATACACATGTATTTATATGCAAATGCCTACACATTCTCAGACATGTAATGTTTAAAAGAAAAGGGAAAAAAATGAAAAAGTCAAATCGAGAATAAAGTATGGGCTAAACATAAAGAAATAGTGACCATATCAGAAGATTATAAATCAATATCTTCAAAATGTGAAAATGATGAAATTACTGCCAACACTGAATTCTCTGTGTAGTAAAAATATCTTTCCCTGAAAAGAATAGACTTTTTGAGACAAAGGAAAGTGGAGAGAATTCATTATCAAGATATCTTCATTTCAAAAAAGGGTAGTGGGAAAAAGAAATATAATACTAGACCAAACTAAAAAACTGGAAACAAAAAGAAAAAAGAAAAAGAAACAAGTGTATAAAATACAGATGAAAATATATTTTTTATTTCTAATTGCTGTCAACTACAATAAATGTTCAAGCAAAAATAAAATCAGTCCTCATGTGTGAACTGTATGATAAGTGAAATATATAATAGCAATAACACAAAAGGTGAGAAGAAAAATTTGGGAGTACACTGTGGAACAGTTATACATTACATATTAAGTATAATTTTTATTTTAATATATACTTTGATTAATAACAAAATACATTGCAAAAATTAAAGAGAACATAAAAATTTAAAAAATCTGGAAAATGAAAGGAGGGAAGAAAGAGAATAAATAATATATAGTTATCACTGTAGTGAACTTTAATGCAGTAATATCAAATAGTTTATTTATAGCAAGTAGAAATGCAATTCTACCTTAAGTCATGAAAGAAAACAGAAACTGACTATATTTTTTCCACAGGAAACACATTAGTTAGAAATTAAACTATGGAAAATATTCAGTTGTCTTCATAAGAAAGCTTTAGTGGGTATATTAAAAGAGAAACATGTATTTCTAAACAACTAATATTATCAGGGTAAAAAGTCTTAAAGAAAACCTCAGGTCAGATACTTTTAATTAGTTAATATCCTCTAATATGTAATAAGGAAATAATACCTATTTTTTGTTTTTTCAAATAAATGAAAAAATGCATCCCAAATAAATTTCAGAAGCCAGTTTTATTCTGACAGCAGACAGAGAGACAGACATATAATTCCTCAGAAATTTCATCATAGACATAAGGAAAAATCTCATCATAATCTCACCAGGTTAAGTTAAAATATTTCCAAAAAATATTCAAAATACATACAAAAAATTTCAGTCAACCAAAAGCAAAAGTTAATATCTTTAAAATGATAAACGAAATCCACTAAAAATTTACTGCTGAAAAATTGCTTTTTAGAAAAAAAAACACTAAAGTATTCATTTTAAAATAAAAAGAAAGCAAGTATGTTTTCCCTAACAGTCCTTACTCAACATTCTGCTGGAGAGACTTGTTAATGAGAAAGGAAAGGAAAAAAGAATCATGAAGACTGGAAATGAAGAAATCATATTATCTTTACTCATAGAAAGCAGGTTTATTTATACAGGGAATTCAAATAATCTATCAAAATAGTGCTAAATCTAGTAAACAACTTCAACAGTATCACAGAATACAAGGTCAATGTCTGATATTCATCATGCTTAAATAAACTGGCAATAAAATGGTAAACTGAAATTTAAAAACAAATACCATTTATGACAACAAGAAAACATTAAAGTACTCAGGCACAAATCTAAAAGAAAAGTGGAAAATTTCTATGGCCCAGCTAGAAAACAATTTTTAATGACACAAAGAAAATCTCTATTCTAGGTCAACTGAGGAAATATAAATAAAAATATTCGAAAGTTGTTTCTTCTATCTCAGTCTACAAACCAAAATTTTTCTTGAAATTTGTCACCAGAAAATTCTAGTATGAATCAAGATATGTAATTTAACATCCATCAAATCTAATGTTGGAATTCATCCTCACAAGGCTTCAGAAATCTTTTATCTTTCTACTTTCATAATGTGGCCAAATAGAAATTCTTCTGCCAGTATGTCCGTAAGTGAAACCTCCTCATTCAAAGCAGATTAGCATTTGTTTGAAAAATAATGACCCTAAAAATAAAGATAAGTTTTTTTACCTCTAATATATAATCAAGTTATTATAGGAAAAAACACTGAGTAGAGTGGAAATCAAGATAATAATCAGAAATGCGGGTATTATATCTATTGCCACTATAATTCCATTTCTAGTGCTTTCAAATATAGCATATGAATATAATGTTTGATTTACACTTAAATATGAATTAACTGCACAAAACGTTGAGATGTCATGCCTTCTACATTGACTTTCTTTCAGTTTTATAAATTATATAAAAAGCCAGTTTTCTGGAAAAAAATACTTCTTTTAACTTTTATATACTCTCAGTATATTTATCTAAGCATTTACTGTTTTATATTTTTAACTCTTATTATATGGTTGTTGATATTTTTCATTTTCAAAATTGCCTGCATGATTTTCTTTTACATCTCTATTTTTGTTCCTTTGGCCTTATTTTAATCTATTATTTATGCATTCTTTTGCATATATTATCTATTGAATTGATGATATCCATCTCTACTTCTATACAATGTATTTTTTATTTAAAAAAGCAAAACAGAAAAAAGGATAGAAATGATACAGAATTTCAAAAACATAGTAGGAATTAACATTAATTTATATATTACATATTGTTATCTTAGAAGTAGTTTTTCAGGATACAAGATCTAAGCAACAAAAATGATCAAACAATCAAACAATGACAGCACAAACTGTTCTTTTTGATGGATTACCAGAGATTAGAAGTATAGTTATCTATCTTGCATATATATACATATATACACTTATGTATGTATACCTACATACAAATAATCTTTTCCTTTTACAAAGTATGTTTTATTTACCTTTTACAAGTAATATGCATGCCACGTGATCTCACTGACAATATTTACATATTCAATTTAACGAGTTTGATCAAATTTTGGTGGTAATATTTTATTCTGATGAAAGTAATTCAATTTAATTTACACTATGCTCCTACTTTTCCTAGTTATCTCTTTTATCCAAACGCTCACCTGAGTGTCCACACCATTTTAGTGAAGGGCATCCTTCAAGGGGGATGTTTCAGAAGTCAGTCTCTCACCAATCCCTAGTGTGTTAGTGTTTCAGAAAGATCTGGCTGGGAGTTTTACTATGTTTGTTGGTTCTCATTCTACTACAAGGATAGTTGGCCTCAGAGAAACTTCTTTGCTTTTTTCTTATGGATCACATTTCCAAGATACTTCAAATACTTAACAAACTTTCAAATATTTAATAGACTTCTGAAAAGGTGGTTTCCCAATTGGCTCCTTGGTGTATGTCCTTTTTTTGTTTTTTTTCTATAATGTCCAGCTTTCTAAATAGTGGTCAGAATAATACATGCATTTAAAATATTTGGGAAGTAAATAAATGAATAAACATATAAATATTTTAAATCAAATAATTCATCACTTCATCTTAATGAATACTATTGAAGGCAACATTGATTCCTTTAGAATTCATTGCTTATACACAAGTAACTTGCATTGTAATTTTGGTGATATTGTCTCTGACCACACCTTTTAGTTAGTATTTCTTTTTGCAAAACATGCAAAACATAGTGTGGCTGTTGACCCTCTAAAGAATTTATAGGAATGGGAGAAGAACCAATACACATTTTATTATTATACAACGAGTGATAATATGAGTAAAGTTAGTAGAAAATAATTAAAACATTAACGTGGCACCAAGTCACACAGGGACACGATGCAGAGAGAGCGTGAAATAAGTGCTCAAAGTGACCTGAAAGTCAGGTGGAAAACGTTGAGTTCAGAACACAATGGGAAGCTCTGCTTTTTAACAAATGCTGAGTTTGTTATGATCTTATTACTTGCCTCACCACTCCCTGTCACACACCTAACTCTGCCGGGTTCAATGGGCAGTCGCTGAATAGGCCCTATGTTCTTGTTTCAGGTGTCTGTAGCTTCTTACCTCACATCTCTGTGTAGGCGCTGATCAGTTCGGTTTGGACGGTAAAGGCATCAGACAGCAACTAACTGCTCTTCTTAAATCCATCTAGTGCTACTTTTGCTTCTGAGCCTAAATTGAACTGGTATCAGGGTATTCTAGGGGAAAATAATTAATATAAACACATGCATAATTACATGAGGAATTTATTAGGTAAGCTGAAAGGGTCAGAGGTGAAAATGTCCCAGTGGCCATCTGCAGGATCAGAGAGGGAAGTATTCAAGATGGCCACCTGCATGCTAGAGACCAAAGGATACCATAGTAGTCAAAGCTGCAAAACCTGGGAGTTCACTGTGGCTTCTCCTGTGTGGTGAGGGTGTTGGAAGTCAGAGTTCACCCTGGAGGGATGAAAAAGCTGAATACCAAAGCACTAAGTCAATGGTGAAGATGGGAGGTTTCCCAACACACAGAAATATTTTCTTCTACTTCCCATTTTGTTCTATTGAAGTTACAGCCTATTGGTTTGTATTACCCATTTCTGGGCTGAGTCTTTCCTCCTTAGTTTGCCGACTTACCTGGCAGTCATCCACATATACATCCAGAATTTACATATCTGCTGGATGGTTTTCATTCAAGTTAAATTAAGATGTCATAGTTAGCAGTCACTTAAGTATTGTGCCTCAATTCTCAATTTAAGTGTGACTAAATTTATTTGAACCATTTCTTTATATTCTACCACATTCCTTTATTTTTTGAGAAACAGATAACTTTGTTGTATTGATTAAATGTCTGTTATTGTACACTGATAAAAGTGAAGCAAAATACACATTTGAAAGACATTTTATTTATTGGAAGAAAATACATTAATTTTTGTAGAAAAATTTCTCGTATAATGCCAATTGCTAAAAGGTCTTTGAAATAAATGCTATATTTTGAACAAAAAGCATTTATATTAAAAGATGTAACTAGTTTTAAAATTTTCTGGCTTTGATAGTTTAAGAAAAATAGCTTTTTCTGGTTTAGTAGAGATGAACGTGTAGTTTAGTAAGCCAAGTTTTATCATGTTTTCTTTGGAAACAAGTTAGAGTGATCAACAATGTTTAGTATTCCACAAACTCAGAGAAAATGCAGTTAGATATTTGACTAGATAGTGCCTTTGCGCCTATTGCTCAAAATATGGCTGGGAATTGGGATTTACGCTTTGGAATGAGGCTCTAAGCATATGTTATAGTGTGGGGTAAAGTTCTTACTTGGATGAGAAATGTTCATTCAGCTAGAGCTGATTTTGAAGGGATGGAATATAGGCCAGCAGATTTTTGTGACACACTTATAACCTTTCTGTAAATGTGCTTCCTTTATTTTTTCTATCAAATGAATGTTGGGATTTCAGAAGGTATTATACATAAGTAGGATATAGTTCCTCAAAGGGGAAAAAAGTGGCACATAACATGCTGACCCCTGGGAAATAAAGCACCAAATCATTTCTACTTTAACTCCAAAGGACGACTTTAGTTTTTTATCAGTCATTTTTTCAGAGGATGAAATCTGTAGAGTTTCACCATCTATCTCTGTTTCTATTAGCTTGTCAATTTGGTTTAAGTTTTCATCAGGGTAGGATTAACAGCTGGAAGGAAGAATTGTTTCATCCAAACCCATACCAAGGGGCAAAGAGAAAAATCTGTTAAAGTTAACATAGGACAATGTGCTTATTCAAGAAAACACTTTGAACATTTTTAGTAAAAAGGCAACTTGTGGAAAAATTTCAGAGAGTTTTAACAAAAGTAGGATTCAAATGTCTATTTAATTGACACAGCAGTCTAGTGCAAAAGGAATTGATTAAGTATTCTGCCTATATGTGTTATTAATTAGGCAGTTTTGTTAATTAAGGAGTTAATGAAGTCACCCACTGGAAACGCAATGAGGTTAGCAAATATATCAGAGTCAGAACCTAAAGTAAAAACAGTATTTGTACATAATTAAAGATATACATTATACCTGGATTAGTGACTGAGGATAAAAGAAAATCATTTTGAGAATTTCTATGGCTACACTACATGTGATATACATTTTTTGAAAAAACTGAAATAAATAAAATAAAACAGTAATATACATGAATTGGCAAGCAACACAAGGTAACATTATTTTGATTTCTAAATATATATTTATTCCTTTTCTATAAATTTAAATTATTTGATAGCTTTCTTTAGCACAAACAATAAAAAATATTCTAGTAAAAAGAAGATATCAGTTGATAACGTAAATAAATTTGCTAACTAAAGTTATAATGTGCATCTCCTTTTCTGTGGTTAAATGTAAATTATAAACTATTTTCACTAGTTTACACTCCTTAATTAAAACCTTTATAAAATATTATACTCTAAACAATGAAAACATAAACTTTGTCAATTAAGTGAGATCGGGAACTGATTATGTGAAAAGTAATCTGAAAACAAAATCAGTTTAATTGATTTCCATGGAGTGGTGCATGTTTATAGACTGAAAACTTAGGGTCAAGCAACATATTGTTATTGTTTTTGAATTCAATAAAATACAATTCATAAGATTATATTAGTATTGTACAAATTTTATACTGTACTTTTAAAAATATAGTTTCTGTAGTGAAATCTTTAGATATAGTTCTGGGTTAATAATAATGAAGGTCCACATAAATTTGTGTGTGTATGTGTGTGAATGAAGCAATATTAATTTAACAAAGTTATTATAAGAGTTATAAAACTTGTTCAATTAAAATAGCTGTATTTAAATGTGATATGTGTTGGTAATCTATTTTTTCACTACTTATGTTAAATCTCTAATAGAATTTTTTATCAATGCCATAGTCCTTGGTAAATATTAAGAGTTATCTACTGAAGTCTATCAAAATCTCTGCCTCTTTACTGTCCTTCAATTAAAGTGATTCATCTCAATTTAATACAGGTCTTTGACATATGATGATGCAAGGAAAGAAACAAAGGCATATGAATCAGAATGGTGGATTATAGTGAATTTTTACAAGCTGAGTAAATTTAAAATCAATACATAAAATTACAAAATGACATGTAAAATAACATTAAGCAACTGAAAACTTAAAGAATTAGAAATTAATTGTTCTGAAACAGCAACATAGGGATAAAATAATGAAATATATACTTATTTACATACTATTCAAAAATATTTATGAGAAATAAAGAAATAGCTAATTGATTTGAGATAAAATGTTTCAGGACACATGTCCAAAATTAACTAAATTTTAAGCACAATCGTAATCAAATATTAATTAAGACAAAATATTAATTATTTAGAATATGCATGTGAATTAAAATTTTAACAGCAGATTTGTAGATGATTTGTACATTTCCCTTAGCTTTGTGAACTTTGAGATATAACTATCTAATATATTCCCAAAAGTGAAGAAAAGGTTTTGCAAAATAAATGAAAAGAAACAGCATTCTTGTAAGTAATTACAATTTATAATTAAGAATTAAAACAATTGAAAAAGTACATCTGAAGTATATCACTTGGATATAGCAGATTTACTTTATTTTATTTTATTTTATTTATTTATTTTTTTTTGTGGCACTGGGGATCAAACTCACAACCTCACACCTGCCAGTCAGGTGCTTAAGCCACTGAGCTAAACTCCTGGCCCTACTATTTGAGACAGGGTCGCATTATATCAATCAGGCAGGCCTTGTGCTCATGTTATAGCACAAACCTGCCTCGAATTCACAACGTTCCTCTTACTCAGCTCCCAAATGCTGGGATTAAAGGCGTGCGCCACAACGCCCGACTGGATATAGGAGAATTAAAGCTATTTAAATTCAAATATGAGTATATACAAAATGGTCAAACTTAGAGAAAGGACAGAACAAAACTTAAAACTAGTAAGTACTGTGTCAGACATTATCATGAGGGATAATTATATATAATTAGTATCTAAAAGGAAGAAAATATAGTGTAATAAGTTGCATTTGTAAATATATTGACTGAGAAATTTGCAAAAGAGACCAAGGAATCTATCCAAACCACTGAGCAACTTAGCTGACATAATGATTATAAACATTAATAAAATAACATCTAAAAACATCAGCCAATAAGGAGCAAGATATAATATCTTCATATATGCAGTGAGATTTCTTGATGGTGTCACGCAAACTATATAATCCAGAAAAGAACAAAATTCCTTAAATTGTTCTCAGGAATAAAGAATGCCTCAAACGATTAGATTTCTATAAACACAAGCACAAATTCAAAGTGAAATAAACATATTTTAAAAACTTGATAACTGAGAGAATTTATTTATAGAAAATCTACATGCAGGCCGGGCGTGGTGGCGCATGCCTTTAATCCCAGCACTCGGGAGGCTGAGGTAGGTGGAGCGTTGTGAGTTCGAGGCCAGCTTGGGCTACAATGCGAGCGCAAGGCTGGCCTGAGCTACATAGTGCAACCCTGCCTCAAAAAACCAGGACTGGGAGTTTGGCTCAGCAGCTAAAGTGCCTCTCTGGCAGGCATGAGGCTGTGAGTTCCATCCCTGGTACCGCAAAAAAAAAAAAAAAGAAAAAAAAAA
>RJWM01050816.1:0-10640 GCA_004363535.1 Dasyprocta punctata
CAGATATTATGGAATAGCACACAAATAGATTTAGACATAAGCACTGTAAGAATAATACTCACGTCACAACACAGTGACTATGGAAAGTCACAAGAAGCCACAGAAATGTTATGAACTTTATTCTTCTCCTAAGTAATTTTATTTCTCCCATGTAAAATATATGGTCTTTCTTCTTCTAAAATTTACAATTAATTTTCTAGCATTAATATCAAAATGCTACTGACTTTTGAATATTGCATGAACAGTGCATATTCACTAATACTACTCAGTAATTCATTTTTGAAAATACGCATTTCAAAGCTTAGATTTTTGGAAAAATTTTAAGTTGTTTTCATTTATCCTATAAGCATTTCTAAAGAAAAAGTTATTTAGCTTACATTGTAGTTCTTAAATATTTATTTCCATGTACATTTGATCAATTTATGCAGTGAAATTCATCATTGTTTATGATTACAACTGTCAGAAACTATGACTGCATGAACTTTCTTTACAGGGTGATTCTGCATCTGAAATGTCCCAAACCCCTTGATTTATACAATGTTTATCTTAAATGAGGAAAATTAAGAGTGAATCAAGCCTGGTTTTCCACTAATGTAAAGTACACGTGTCACTCAGCTGTGTGCAGCCACGTGATAGCTGGATATTTTTCTTCTTGTTTGCAGTGCATTTGTCCCTGGATTCGCGATGAGACTATTACGACTCTCCAGCCAGGTGTCTCCTGAATACATTTTATGGATAACTGACTTTATGGTGAAGAATTTGTCATATTTTATTCTTACTATCATAAGGAAGTAACTCTTGATTTGATTTTTGAACAGCCGTTTTTTCTATTATGGAAGTTGAATATTAGTTTATGGGAGAGGGGACAAATTGGAAACCATGTGTAAGACCATGAAAATTGGAATTTCAAAAAGGAATTAGTTGCCTTGAGTTCGGTATAATTTTAGTTTACAGAGTAACTGTTTATATTTTCTTCTATTCCAAAGATTTTAGATAACATTCATTAGTCTCTCTCTTAGGATTCATTGGGGAAAATGCACATTTCACCCTTTGGAATTCTTGACCTGTTCCATGTTTTCTCTGCTTTTAACCAAAGACTTTCTCTTTGACTAGATACCAAAAAATGGTGGTCATGGAGCAATTCCCTGATATTAGGAAGCTGTGGGTTTATTGTAAAGACATGCACAGAGCCCGTGCAGCCTAGGATCCAGCGTGTCTGAAGCTGCATGAGGCCGTGTGTGCACATTTACATGAGTCTCCTGCTACACTAAGGAAGAAACTGAGGAACTTGTTGCTGTTTTAAAATTTACTACCATGGTTTTAATTAAATAATAAATGTCAGGTCCCTGACTTGTTCTTCTCTTGGGTAGTCATGCCATGAGATCAAAAGAGGAAACTCAATTTTAAACCACAGTCACTGTTTGACTTTCAAACTGAAAATGGGGCGTTGATGAATGTCACCAGGCCGGAAGCACAGCATGATTTCCATTTGTGTCTCATTTGTGTCTGCTTTGTTTCTGCAGCCACTGAAAACAAATGCCTACGAATATTTAGAGATCACTGGAGTGGTAAATACATGGCACAGGTAGTAACTGCCAATTCTGTTCATTGATGTGAGCACA
Organism: Dasyprocta punctata; assembly: GCA_004363535.1. Classification (NCBI taxonomy): domain Eukaryota; kingdom Metazoa; phylum Chordata; class Mammalia; order Rodentia; family Dasyproctidae; genus Dasyprocta; species Dasyprocta punctata. Next base: position 1,623 of record RJWM01050816.1, read on the forward strand.
AAATATCTAATTTTTAAAAACCTTACAAATGTGCTTTGTATATGCCCAAAACGTTCATAACATTAATAGTATAATTATTGCTTTGAATGAACGTGTTTCCTCCAACGATAACCTATGTTGGTAATTTTGGGTTTACTATTTTCTGAATTGACTGAATAATTGACAGTGGGCCTTATACTGATCTAAAATAAAGACATAAAACATAAAATAGAGGGTCTGTAAGTAAAAAGAAGGAAACCAGCATCTCTGGAATGGAAACCCACGCTGCGTCACTGTGGTCTGGAAACTGTCCCTTGCCCTCCTCCCCAGTGACTCAGGAGTCTGGCAATGCACACAGAGATGTCATAGAGTCCCCAGGACCCCTAGGGAGTGCCTATCCATTCTGCCTTGGTCCCACACTGTTTAGCTTCATGCTGCATCTCCTGAAATGACCACTCTGTCCACTCCACTCAGGATAAAAGCCCCAAGTAGACTCCCAGGACCCTCAGAGCCCGCATGGCCTGAGAAAGGAATCCCTGCGGGTTACAGCACCGCGGGGGTGAGCCCCCATTTCAGCAGGGCTGTGTGCAGCACAGGGGCGCGTTCCCTGGAGGGGACCCCGCCAGACTCCCCAGGCCCCGCGTGGGAAGAGCTGCGTGTGGAGCAGCTGCAGGCCTGTGCCTGGCGCAGGGCTCCGGGAATGTTCTGGAAGGCCGGCTGTGGGCGGGAGGCTGACCCCAGCCCCTCCCTCTCTCCCTGCTCCTCCCAGCCAGGGCCCCGCCCTTCCTAAGGAGGCAGCAGCAGTCTCTGCAGCAGGAGTGGGGCCCAGGCTGGCACCCCTGCTGCTCCCCTGTGGGCGTGGAGGGGCGGGCGGTGGCTGGGTAGCCCCGGAGGACCCTGAAGCAAGGGGTCCCAGACACAGGAGTCGCGGGGAGCAGGGAGGCGCGGGCAGGAGGGGCCCCCTCGGCACACCGCACCCCACTCCGGCCGCCTGGAGAGCAGAGGGGCCCGGAGCTTCTCTGTCTGCACAGGGGAGGAGGGCAGAGCTCAGCGCAGCGCTGGGAACCCGGCCTCGGGAATTGGTTCCGCGGCCCTCAGGGCTGAAACTAGCAGCGAAGTGGCCTTGGCAGAGCCCAGGCTGCTACAGGCTCCTGAGGTGAAGCACAGAGGACTGCTCGTGAGAGCTCCCCGTCTTCACCGCCTCTGCGGGGAGAAACGTGGTGCACAGCAGGGCGGGTCCGGAGGAGGACAGAACAGCGCCACCTTCCCCACAGCGGCCTGCGCCCGCCCACGCAGCGAGGTGACCGACTGAGAGCTGAGTCCCGGCGCCCGCTCTGCTCCCCCTCCGCCCTCGCAGACCCGAGTTCCCTGCAGGAGCCTCAGCCTTGCACAGCGGCCTCAGCTCCCCGTGTGCAGTGTGCCGTCTGCGCGTGCGCACTCCGCCCCTGCTCCGGTAGCCCTGAGCCCTTTCCCGGGCAGACTCAAGCGGCGGCTCCCGGGAGCCCCTCCCCTCCTCCTCCTCCTCCTCCTCCTCCTCAGCCCCTGCAGAGCGTCCTTTCCCCTCCTGCTGCTGAAAGTCGCCCGCTCCGCACCGAGGCAGTGCGGACACCGCTCTCCTGGCTCAGCCCTCCTGGCCTTTTCTCTGCTGCCCTCCGCGCTAGGGGGCTGTTCTGGGAGGACAGTGGGGGAGGCGTCCCCGGGTGCTGGGAGCCGCGGTCCCGCGTGGTGTAGAGGGGAGGGGATGAGGGGTCTAGGAGGGCGGAGTGGCCAAGGCTCCGGTCCAGCGGCCCGGGATGGGGAGTGGGCTTCCTGTTTTCACAGGCACCGCCGCCTGGTCACTGCAGCGAGTCCGTCCGATCGCGCCCAGGCTGAGGGGGTCACGCACAGCCGCTCCCGCGCCGCTTCTCTGCCGCTGGACGCAGTGCACCGCAGCCTCAGGGTGGAGTTCATGGGGCTCCTGGTTTCGGGGTTCAGTCCAGGATCTGCAGGCTGGGGCAGGAACATCAGGATGGGATGCCTGCTGGGGCAGAGCCCCCAGATCCCGGAGGGAAGCCGAGCAGGGACCGCGCAGCACAGCGAGGGTGAGGAGCCAGGGTGGGCTGAGGTCCCTGCTGCAGGACGTGGGCACCGCGGAAGTGCGCCGCTCACCGCTAGGGGGCGCGTGAGTCAGCCCAGGGGGCGCATTACAGTTAAGGTGACTGCGTGGGGCTCTAACAGGAAGACATCGCCATGCTTTATGCTTTATATCCTGAAAGCGGAGACTGCTGCACTGACGCTTAGGTCTCCTGGCAACAGAGGCGGTCTCCGGACCTGCGACCCTAAGCGCTCGCCTGTCCATCATGCTCTGATTATAAAAGTGGGTGTCCCCAAGCCCAGCCTGACTCCGGAAACAGTTTTAGTACATGGAGAGCCAGGTGCCCTTCCCTGAGGAGTTCTAGCTGCGATTGTGCCTGACCCGCCCTGTCCTAGGCTGCTGGCCTAGCACCATGGTGCCGGGACAGGTCCTGTGTCCCCTGGACCCACTGAACACCTAGGGGCACTCTCACCATTAATTGAGTGACTGCCAGTGTTTTGGAGTGGTGAGCACGGCCACCGCACCAGAGACGATGACGTGGGGTGTAACCCTGCTCATCTTCATCCCTTACCCCGGGCGTTGCAGGACAGCCTGAGACTCCCGCCCCAGCCCAACGGTCCACGATTCAGGCAAACGCGCTGTTTCCAGGCCATGTCCCATTTCCACATTTATTTCAAGGCGCTGTCACAGTGATGTCAGTCTCATGAAAACAAACTCAGCAGGCTTTACCATGGGGATACATAGGACATAAACCGCAATCCCGTCTCTGCCGGACCAGGAAACAGTGCGGGGCTCTGTCAGGACCCCAGCCCCCTCCACCACCGCCTCCAGTGACAGTGACGCATTTCATCTCTCAGTACACGGTGCTGAGCTCAGAAAAGCTCTCACAGGACACTGGACTTCCCCTGTTAGTCACATGTAATTGTTCAAATTAATGAGACTCTAAAACTATATTTAAAATAAAAATTATAAACGCATCCATAAATGAATCTCTATGAAGGCTCAGCATTAACCCTTTTTTTTTTTTTTTTTTTTTCTGCACCGGGAGTTGAACTCACAACTTTGCACCTGCCAGACAGGTGCTTAAGCCACTAAGCCAAACTCCCAGCCCTGGTTTTTTGAGGCAGGGTCGCACTATGTAGCTCAAGCCGGTCTTGTACTCACGTTGTAGCCCAAGCAGGCCTCAAACTCACAAAGCTGCTCCTACCTCAGCCTCCGGAGTGCTGGGATTAAAGGCATGCGATACCACGCCCGGCTCGCATTAACCATTATTAATGCAAGGCATAATACTGAATTCTAACCTCATGGCAACCATAACAATCCTTCCCTTCACATTTTCCTGTATGTCTTGTGTAAATAAATATTCTTTGCATAGTGAGATTTTTAATGCGCTTTCATTTGATTGGTATTTTGACCCTTATTCCATCCCAACATGTGGTTAAATCATGCACACATGTATTTCTGGACCTATAAATGTCATAGACTGTCCAGGAGCAGGCCCCTGACCATCAGATGTGGGGCCACTTAATCCTTAACTGCTGACCTCCAAACAGTCTTCCTCGATATTCATGTTATTAGTTGTGTATGACTTAATTGATGTCACTTCGTGATTCCCTCCATGGAGTTAGGATTGGTTTTCTGTTAACATTTCCACTGACACTGTAAGTCATAAACAGCAGAGAAGTAACTGCTTCATAAATTTATAATCATGCCAGGTGTCATGGTGCTTGCCTGTAATCCCAGCACTTGGGAGTCTGAGGCAGGAGAATTGTTTGCAAGATCCAGACCACGCTGTGCTACAAAATGAGCCCAAGATCATCCTGAACTGCATAGACAGACCCTGTCTCAAACAGACAAAAATGAATAAATTTAAAATCACATATAAAGGCAATAACTAAAATAATATCATATTCCACATGAGGAAACTAGTCAATCTCCTTTGATAATAATAATTCCGGAGAAACTTCTGATCACACAGCAGGAGACTGACAAGCGCAGCCTCTCCGAGTTCTGCTGCCTGTTGTCCTGCTGGATTGGGTGCTGGGATTTGTTTGTCATCGGGAGACCCAAGCCTGAGTCATTACTTCCACCAAACATGGTAAATCCTGAGGCCCACGCCCCACTGAGCTTCTCTGACGCCATCCTGGGGTCTAAAGCACTCACCGCTCCCCTGTCAGCAGCCTCAGCCCCACAGGAGTCAGAGCACCCCAGGAAGGGCCCTGTGAGTCACCGCGTGGGGACGACACCGGAGCTCACCCTCAGCTGCAGACGCTGTGCGTTCCCCCCACAGTGCTTCTTCATTTCAGTGACATGGAAAAGTAGAACCTCCTCGTCAGATATTATTTCCAGTTTTACAAATGTCTCAGCTTGGTTATACCACAGGGCTAAAGATCATGGCTCACACCACCCCATTTAGTACTAACTTACTAAGAGGGATACCCAGCTGACAACGGCCTGGTACAGGAACTGTGGAAATGATTTTACCCCAAACATTCACACCTTATCCCAGACAACACCATGGTCTGAATTTCCTAACGTACTGGTAAATTTGACATTTTTTTCTTTTCTTTGTGATTATGGAATCTTGTATTTCTTGAACTCTGTCTCCTTAGTCATCCTACTGTAGTGCATAGTGTCTCCTAAAATACACTCATCTATACTCCCATGGTCACAGTAAAATCCCATGAAGGTCTTTAAAATCTGGGCTAATCTAGAAGGAAGCAGAAAGTATTATTTTATTTAAGTATCATGTTGGTTTTTACCCTCAACCTCAAGAGAAAGAAGCATCCATCCATCTACTCCTGGAGCCCACATCAACCAACATCATGACTCAAACTTATTCATTTAATCCAAAAAACACATGGAGGTATGATTATCATAAAGAAAGTATCTCACATACTATGGAAACACTTATAAGCTTGTACAATTTCAGTTCATTTTTGTAATCTCATCAAAATGAAGAAAATTGCTGCATCAAATCTACAAACACTAATTGTATTAGAACTGTTTCCCTCCTTTCCATATCCATAAGACAATATTATTTTCACCACTTAAGTAACTTCATTCTTATTCTGTAAAATTTCTTCTATTATGTATGCCAACTAAATAACAACAACAACAAAAAAAAACAAACAAGGACTTGAAGCCCAGATTAACATGTTAAAGTACTAACAATGTTATAGCTTCTTTAAAGAAAAATTAAAATTACTATATTTTCCTTATTTTGAGTCTCAGACAAGAGATAAGTTAGTCGTGGCTCCTGAAGAGCTGATTAAGTCCACACCCAGCTCTCTCTCTGTCCGGCCCCCTCAGCCCTGCCCTGTGTCCCTGGCACCTGAAACCACACAGCCAGGACCCAGCTGTGCCCGGAATCCAGGACCTTGGCCGGGGAGATGGAGCCGAGCCCCTCCTCGCGGGCACAGCTGCTCCTGAGCTCAGCTGCTGTCCCTGCCCTGGAGCGGCTCCCTGGGGCCCTGCTGCAGCTGCCCCTTTGGGATGTGAGTAACTCTCCTGCTGCCCTCCTGCCCCAGTGTCCCTGTGTGGTGACTCCTCCTCAGGGAGAGCTCTGAGCACGTACAGCGCTTTGTGCTAAGAGCCTCGAGTGTGTGAGATCAGCACCTGCTCTGGGTTCCTGAGGCCATGAGAGAAAGCAGCAGTTTCCTAGTTGCATTCCTTAATAGAATTGCTGGAAGCCTGTGCATTTTATATTGACCCTGTTTATTTTTTTTATTTGATTTTGTAAAAGAGATGGCAAGAGTGTCCTAACCCTGCTCCAATCCCCCACATATAGGCATTCTATCCAGGACACAATTTCCCCTTTTCCAGCAGGAGAGTGACCACGGGGGACCAACCTGGACCTTGGCTGTGACAGCGAGGACAGGGTCCGAACTCCCCCTGAGCCGCCTGGGATGCAGCCCTGGGCCCTGCACTTCAGGCCCCTCCTGCTCTGGCTGCTGCTGCCCTGGCCAGGCGCAGGTGAGTGAGGAGGAGCCGGGCGGGCTGGACCCTCCTGTCCTCCCCTGCACAGAGGCCTGGGCCTGCGCTGCCGCCCTGAGGGTCTGGGCCTGGCCTGGGCTGCCCTCTCTGTCCTCATTTCCTTTGCGGTCTACTTGCTTTTCAGGATAGAATTCTGCAGTTCCTCTAGCATAGTTTTTTATTAATACTGTCCAAAATAAGATGCTCAAATAATGCTTTTTGAATAGCTATTTTCAGTTTGCACCTCACCTATTCTTCTCCTATTTTTTAAATTTTTTTATTATTATTACAAGATTACAATTCACAGTCATCACAATCACCCTGGAAGATTGGTTCATGTACATAACACATCTTAATTTTTTTTTTCTCTTTCCCCTACACAATTGCAAAGCCTTATTTCCATATTTTCCCAATTTTTCCCTTGACCTCTTTTCTGAAAACTTTGTCTAAAATTGACTCTGGACACTGCATGAATCTCTCTGAGGTCCCACACTGCCCCTGCTGGGGGCCATGAGTTGAGGTCCTGTGCCCAGGGCCAAGCTCAGCCCACACCACTGTGGGAGCTTCAAGGGAGTCTTGGATGTGTTTTCAATTTTGCTTTTCAAGATACTATTTTGTACTTCATTCTCTGCTTTATTTCACATTAGGTTGTGAAAAGGAGGAATCACGAGTACACACAAATTCATAATTCTCATTTCCGACCCGATTGCTATACATCTTTCAATTCTTTTAAAAACTGCTTGAGGTTTAAAACGAGTGTAAGTTGAGAAGATTAAATACCATTTCTGACATGGGAATTGGTCTGATTTAGGACACTGCCCTGGCAGACAGAGCTTGATTGAAATAAATATGATGCTCAATTTAAAGGAGAAACACCAAAGTAAAAGTAAAATGTCAGGATATCTGAACAGATAGTCTATAATTATTTTAATGAAATATATGCTACAGATCAATAAAATACACTAACGTACTTTGCCAAAACATAGAAACCTATTTGCTTTATAAATAGGTTTCTGTCTTCCCAGAAGGGATCACTTATTAACCCACTAGGGAGCAATTCACACTCGAAAAAGGAATTTGTAAACAAGAGAAAAAGCCTACTAAATCTATTCACATCTTTTTTTAAAGCTCATATAGGCTTGTTTAAGGACATTTGACTCAACAAAAATAGAAAGCCTATACTTTCAGTAAGTACACAAAAATAGTCAAATTTATTAGTAAGTAAAAATGGGAATTCTCCTGAGATCTAGTATTGTCCACTGGATAGCATTCTAACTTGAAGAAGAAACAAAGAAAAATAGAAATATTCTTAAATTTGTGGAAGCACATTTCCCTTGTCATTTCCTTTTACAAGTTTTTTTCTTAGAAAATATTCAAGAAAAAATGATAAAATGAAATAACAATGTAAAATATATACTCAGAATATTAGAAAAATCTATAGAAGTGAACATTTTTTCCTAAAACATTGTATCAAAAAGCTAAGTCTAGTAAATATATTTTGCAGTGTCTTCAATTTTTAAATGGTCTATAATGAGTTTTCATGGAGCTTGGATATTTGCTCAAATGTTATAAATGAGTTCGCTAGAAAATAATCGCAATTGAACACTGTGCCTATGATTCAGATTCATCTGCATGTTGGTCCCGGAGCCCTGCTGCTCCAGGGATTTTTACTCATTTTATTACTCCAAGGGACATGGAATCCATTTCATCTTCCTGCCTCCACATGTCCGTATGGCTGGTAGAATCCTAGCTGTGTGGGAGGCCTTTCACTGCCAAATTGGTTTTTTATCAGGATTTTAAAAAGCAAATAGTGATAAAAGAAAATTAGAATTGTCTACCTAACATTTCCTAAAATGCCTAAAGTTCTTAAAATGCCCTGCAGTCTCTGCTGAGTGTTGCTTGAGAATTTTCATATTCATAAATATGTAAACCGTGCCCTCCCTACATTTCCTGGTCCAGCGTGGACTTCCCAGGTGAGAGATGACCTCTGGGTTACCCTACCCGCTCTCTTCTCTCTTCCTCCTGCACATTTCACTCATAGTTAGGGCAGGTTTAGGTCACACTCACACTAAGCCCTACTCTAACCATGCGAGAGCCATCTGGGGTAACACGGGGAGCTCCCCCAGGCTCTCTGTCTGGAGAATCCTTTTTTTCCCTGAAGTTGGCATTGACTTGGTTTTCTCATTTCCATGGTGGCAGTAAGTTTTGTTTCTCCTGAATGTTTCAGCATTGTCCTATATTTCTGTGATCTATGTTTCATATATTCAAAAATTTATATTTTATTCATAGAGTTCTCCTCCTAGTATCATCTTATCCTATGCACCAATCTGTAATTTTCCCTTTGCTGTGTTTAAATCTGTATTCTCGGTATCTTTATCTTCACTTGCTAATGTGTTGGTTGTGTTACCTTTGCCTGTAAGTGAAAAAAGAATCTGTTTTAGTTGCTTGCTCATTGCTGGGACAAAATACCTGACTCAGTTTAAGGAGGAGAGGTTTATATTTGCTCACAATGGGCCACAGTTCAGTGGTCTCAATGCAGCACAGCATGGCAGAGGGGACTGGGGGAGGGAGGGGCTCAAGGCATGGGGAACAGGAAGCAGAGAGTCAAGACAGGAACCCCGAGGCAGGGAATTAACTCAGCAGTGTAAGTGCCTTCCTGGCAAGTGCGAGGTTGTGAGCTCAATCTCCGGTACCAAAAAAAAAAAGGAGACCGGGAGACATCACCTGCCTGTGTCACACTCACAGCCACTGTCTCTCAGACACCTCTGCACCCTAACAGCAATCAGCTGTGATGTCCTATAATCCCTGAAATGTCCACAATGCCCTGCCTATGATGATCCACAAAGATGATCCAGTGTGAAGCCTTCACTGTAGCAATGTATCAAGTACTATGCCATGAGTTTCAGATTATGGTGTATAAAATCGAGAATTTACTCTTGAATTGTGAAACATACCTGAGTATTTTTATGGCAAAAGGTGAACTGAGGATA